>CM037853.1:206030138-206090807 GCA_021234595.1 Delia radicum
TGAGATTATGTATGCAAAAACACCGTGTATTGAATAAAAGTAGTTTTAATCACAACAAAACTCGACCTGGCGATAGATCAGTGCGCTAAAGCGCTCTGTCTAACGTGTAGTGCGAGTGCATGTGCCATTAGAAATCAGTTTATCTATACCACTGTCAGTGATTGCCACAGAAAATTTCATATAGACGCAATCGAACAAATAAAAACATAACAAATATTACATTATTCAAATAAAAAACAGGGTCACTGACGAAGGTTCAATATTAGAAACTGTGCAGTCTGATTCAGAAAATTGAAATTTACAATGTAGTTATGATTTTTAGAAAATACACTCATTCTTCTCTACCACGCCTTTCACAATATTATTACGTTCCACAAAAAACTTTTTAATTTTTCTGGTATTGAACCGTGGCCATCAGATTAATAGTCCTCTGTCCTTCTGATTGAACCACAATCACTTTTAATTTTCATTGCCTTATTTGCTATTCCAACACTTGAATATTTTATTTTAATTTAAAAAAAAAACTTTTTGTGTTTATCTTTTCCGGGATTGGATCTCAGAAGTTCGGAGTATACAGCAAACTCTTTACCCACTACACCACAAACACTTATAAATGTAGAGTGTTAAATTTGAATTTAAATATTTTGTTAGGGAAACAAACATTGTCTCCAATTCGATTACCAATAACAATCATTAGTTGCTGCTATAAACAATGCAATCCACAATGTATGATGTCAAGCTTCTTTGCATTAAATGAATGATACTAAAATTTCTTCATTCAATTAGTAAAATGTTGAATGAACATATAATTGAATTCATTCAAGTTAGGAATTCATTTTATATCTATTAAAGCTTTCGAATGAAGCTAGTGAATGAGTTCTTAGGGAATGGATTAATGGAATTAAAAAAAAGTTTTTTTTAATTCAGAATTACAATTTTTGTGAATTAAGCTCAAATCGAATTAATTCACTGATTTTCAGTATCCACTTCTGATTATCAACAATTTTTAAAAAAAAAAACTCTCTATCAGGTGGCGAGCAACAACTGTTCTAAGATTTATCATCTCGCGCAATTACAGTATTGCCATGTTTAAAGCCCTTCATCTTTCCCAACCTTTCAAATGTCTACTATTCTCTTTCTAAAGAAGGCAACACATTAATTAATAGCAAGAATTCCCTGAGAGTTGCTTCTCTTAAAAAAAAAAAAAATAAATGGTTTCTTCTACCGTACACAAATACTAACCGAAATTTATTTGAAAAGTTTAATGGAAATACCAATAATATGATAAATGGATTGTTTTTTAGTTAATTTTCCCTCTTTTTAATTTCCAGTACATTACTTTTGCTTTATCAATCGATTATTGGTAGTTTAAATGACTATAACATCCTATCACATAAATTTTAATGGTTTCGACCGAATCCCAAGCAATCATTTTTCTAGGTGTAAAAACGTTAGTTCGTTCATTTAACAAATGCGTCGTAAACATTATTCAAATAACGTAGTGATTTAGATTACACATGTGTAAAATTTTCAAATCATTTGCCAAAGTCTTTAACAGGCAACCGAGAGAGTGCAACAGCGTATAAAAAAGTATGATGTATCTTAGATTGGAGGTAGAATCATATATTTAACACAAAAATACAAAATTGTTTATAACATGCTGAGTGTAGGCATATTTATCATAGACTTAAATTACGCAAAAATAAAAAATGTTCAAGACAGTGAAAATTATAATCGTTAAAGGACGATTATGTGATATCCTACACTATTAAGGGAGTTATCCCGACCCGAACTCTCAGATTGTAATGAATTTTGAGTATGTTTTACAGGAGTAAAAAGCAAGGGAAACGTATTTTTGTTTAGCTGCCCAATTTCACGTTTATGGGTTAAAAAGTGTGGTTAAAAACTAATTTGTTTTTGTATGAAAACTTGTCTTTAGTTTACGAAAACTAGAATTATTTGTACACAGGATTAAAGTACTCAAGAAAACAAAAATGTTGATACCCATACTGCCTATATACTGGACATATTTTTTCAATTATTTGAAATATAGGGAGATGTAGCTTTTGGACTCACGGTTATCTTAAAACGAAAACGGGGACTTGGTTAGTATGAATGTCTTTATCGTCCCATGCCCAATTATAAAAAATAAATTTATTTATATAAATGGCGGCCGTTTGAATATGAAAAATAGATATTAGACCATTTTTTTGTGGTCTAGTGTCCACGTTAATTCTGCGTCGATTAACCCCTATATTGATCAATATCGGTTCAGTTAAACTTTAAAAACACTGCGTACCAATTTGAAAAACGTGGTTTCGAGGTAAATTTCAAATTTAATTTATCTCCCAAACTATTTCGAATTTCGAAAAATCCTTTTGGGATAATATTTTTGAATATCTAAACTAGAGCAAGTATGAAAAGATATATCTAAAAAAAGTTTTTCATAACCGGAACGCCCCACAGTGCGACATTTGGCCAATCTAGGTGGACAAAAATCTAATTTAAAAGATCCTGGCTTGAAATTTGGTTTGATAATAATGTAGGACATAACTAATATTGACAACAAAATTTGGAACAATCGAACAATTGCCACGCCCATTTTTGAGAAATTAACTATTATTTAAGAAATTGCTTAAATAATTTGAAGAATTTTTATGAAATTTTGTAAAAAAAAATTATTATTTGTGTACCATTTTGTAAAAAAAATTGTACACAATAACCTCGAAGATAATTATTGATAGGCGGTGTACGCCCACTTTATCCAATTATCCAATTTTCCCATATTTTATACAAAAACTAAACATCGTTAAAAAATCGAATGCCGTTAAACAAGGGTTTGGTGTAATAACACATTACATTTTATATTATAATGTATTCTTACATAATCATTGAATTTTATGTGCAATATAAGTGTATTTTTCATATAGTTTACAACTAAATGTCTCTGGAATTAAAAAAAAATCAAGCAAAAAGTCCATTTTAGACGTTCACTAAACTTTAAAATTCTCTATAAATCGCAAAAAAAATCGCCAGCAAACATAGTTTAATCTCTTACTAGAGACATTCCAACACCTGCCACATGTATAGGTCGTGTGAGGGAGCGTGAGGAACCTATAGTTTTATTCCAACGAAGTTTCCGTTTTTTTAAATTTTTAATTTTTGTTTTTAATAAATTACAAGAATAAGTTTTCGATTAAATTGAAAAATGAGCACGGATTTAAAAACTAGATTAAAAATGCTGTATTTAAGAAAAAATGGACTTATAACTCCAACAACCAAAAAAGTTATAAGTGTTTGAAGTTGGGATGGTGCTCCAAAATATATTTTATTTCTCAAAAGTCTATTACAAGATGTGACTTTAAACTCCTGTATCAAATGAAACAGCACTTTTTTCGTCATATTATGATTATTTCCATAGTATATGAATTGTTTGCTGTCACATTCATTTAAATTATAACAATCTGCCAACTTTTATTTTTCGATTTCTGTCCACCTAGATTGGCCAAATGTCGCACTGTGCGCCCCCTTAACAGATCCAAATTAGAGCTATTCCGATTAGTTCGCTAGTCCAATGGAATTTTGATGCATTGTGTAATACTACCAAATTACTATACAGGAAAATGTTAATCATCAGAGTGAATGAAGTGTACACTAATTAGGTTTAAAAAAAATAGTTTTAAAGAATTTTTATCTTTATATAAAATAAATTTAAAATCAGCGAAGAAGCTTAACCAACGAATCGTCAATACGTCGTAAGGTTCTTAACAAGAGCTCCAGCTCACAGAGTTATCTTAAGTACCTTCTAAGAGACCTGTGGTAAACCATTAATTTACAAACGACTACTAAGCTAAAATTATTTGACAAAAAATTACTTCACAAAAAATTATTTCACAAAGTTACATTTGCAGGGTCTCCCACATTGTATTATATTTCACACATTTAAATATGACGTATAAGACTCAGACGGAATTGTATTGCTGCTTTATAAATGTGTTTTATTAGGCATTTTATTTTTCAAAATTAATTTCATTAAATTTAAGCTCTTTTAAAAGTTTTTCAATTATCAACGTTATGCCAACGGTGGCAAGTTTGCCCAAAAAACAACGGTTGGCCACTGTTATCAATGGGGTAACATTACAATTCTGTCAAGATTGTTTATCCCAAGTTCTGCCAACGCATAACCGACCGTAGTCGACGTTTGCCAACACTGTGCAGATTATATTTTTCTGCCTGGGTATTCAATCATTTTCGAGAAAAATTTATAAATTTTATTTATTTATTCCGAGAAAATAAAATTTAATTGATTAAACAAAAAAACTGTAAATCATTACATAAAAGGCAAAAAACTGCACTACTACTCGACTTTTTGTTTTTTGAATATTTTAAAATTGTAGTTACGGCCTTTCGATTTTTCGTTAGACTCATTCCATATAAAAACATCAAAAAAACTATCCAATTTTCGACCTCCACCCCCAACCAAATTTAGTATGGAAGGAAATTGTCACATAAGTATGTCATCGTACTTTGTGGAAATATCGCGTTTTAAAATATGAAAAAAAATCTAAAACTTAACAAATCGTTCATATCTTTTTAACGGCTGCAGCTACTTGTCTCATTCATACTTCTTTTTAAAGCCACTGTTATCATGCTTTAAATAAAATAAGCGAAAACATTATTTTTTAAAGGTAGAATGCATTTAATTTTTTTAATCCGCAATTAATATGTATGCGATGCAAATTGTTAGCGTCCTTTTGTTTTATTATGTATGTAAAACAGATACAAAAATCTTCCATGGTTGATCTTATTCCTTGGTAAGGAATTCTCTGGGAATTTTTAAAGAGCCTACTTATGGTTGATATGGACACATTTACCTTACATTCATCGATTATCTGATTGAGACTCTTCATTGAGTTGCTGGCCACAGTTTTTATTTTATGCCGGTCCCAATCAGAAAGCTTTTTTTCGGGCAACCTGTTTTGGTTTTTACCATAAGTACCCGGATTATTTTCAAAATGCGTGACAACCACATGTGGACGGTTCATTTTTCTAGCAATTTCCCGAACACTTAAGCCACTTTTTAAATTGGCTGCAATTTGCCCTTTTTCAAAATCACTTAAATATGAACCACGCGGCATTTTATTGCAAATTGTTTAAAATTGCATAAATACCAAAAATAATTCTTTCATTTCTCTTTATTTGCTATTCTTCTTTGTTTACCGTTATATGTAATTATGGTTATGAAACACTAACAAAAGATTATTAGAAACCTTTTCTCTTAAATCAATAAAGTAATCTCTTAAATTTTACGCAATAAGAGATCAGTTATCACACTCTTAAAAACAGTTAAAAGTTTTAAAACAACTTTTGTAATTATAGTTATGACACGCAGTATATTTATTATTTAATATTATTTGCTAGTTATTAATTATTAAAAGCACAAAATATGTTACATACATATTCCGTTTCACTTTGATTTATGAATTAGTAGTGTTATTAACAAACGTGTAACTTCAAATACTTTCGACTCCTGTTGAAACTCATTTTAGATGACAATGAACAATGAACAGAGTTACGTAGACTATACCTAAAAATTTCAATTTTAAATTTTTTACTACCATTTATTTATTTATTAGAACGTTGGTATTTCTTTATGAACTGCGTGTTGACTTTATCTCTTAAGTGTTGGAAGATTGTCTAATAGGAAATGGAATCCAAAAGGTGAAAGCCGCTAAAAGTTAATTTTAAAAGATCACAAATAAGTGAACTTGTTTCAAACCATTTTTTCAGTTTTTCAATATTGCCTAACGATAGCAATTAGAAATATAGATCCATGGCCCTGAAAAATTAGCGCTCTTACGAGGTGAAGGGTTATGAATCCAAACATATAACCCGCTTTTATAATATAAAAAATTTCGCAAGTTTTTGAAAAACGATATCAATTTCAAAGGGCTTACAAATTTCTGACAACAGCACATATCTCAATTTATATAAAAATCAAGCAAAGAAATCATTTTCATTTCTTTATTTAAATAAAAAATTTAGATGTTTTTAGCTAGTCAGAAAATTTCAACTCGATATTCGGCTTCTTTTTTGATATAATATTTGTTGAATATAGTGCATCGTAAATATTAAATTAAAATTTCTTAAGATAAATGAAAAGCGTCATACTTTTTCAATGAAGCTGATTGAAATGTTTGAATGGACGAGTTGTGTGTAACAAAAAAAACCCCATTTTAATCACGAACACCACTGATTCAATAACTTTAATTGCTGAAAATCCGCCAACAACGAAAATTGCTAACTCAATTACAAATGATAGATTTTTAATTGAATTGTTTTTCAATTAACTAAAAACTCATCTGATTAAAAACTGATCAATATTGTAAACCTTCTCAAAATGCAAAAAACCCTTTTGTTAAAACTTGATTTTTTTTAAGTAATTTTTAATTTATTTTTAGCTTTTTTATTTTAAAAAAATTTTTACATTTTTATTAAACAAAATTAACTTCAAAAATTACATTATCAATTTTATAATAATGGTTTAGAATAAATTAATATTCACATTTAAACCACTGAAATTAAATTACTTAACTTAATAAAGCAATAAACCTAATGAGAATTAATAAAATCTAATTAAAATGGATTTCAAATACTAAAATACGTTACTATAGAAATCAATTTCTCAAAGGTTAAGTCCCTATTAAAAATTCGTGTAAACACTGTTTCCCGATTGGACCAGTAGTTTCGAAGATCCATAATAATTAAAATTTTTTTTAGTTTGGAGATTTTGTAATAATTTTTGTTTTAAGATTTTGTAATAATGTTACGATGTGAGCAAGATTATTCAAGTTCAAGATCATGTCTAATAAGGTATTTAAAAAAACCGTCCAACAACACCACATTTTTCTCATATTTCATTTTCTCTTCACTTTTTAGTTTTAACTTTATGCAAATCATAGACGGTAGCGAATTCTTATTCGCGTGTCGTTAATTTCGGGAAAAAATAAAATTAAAGCTGAAAAACTTCAGTTTGTTAAATAAAAACTTTTTAAGCATTTAATTCAAGTATTTTTCTATATTTTGGTGCAAAAATATCTACGAAATGTTTACTATTTCATAAAGAAAAACGTGATTAAAGTTTGGTGTACCCTAAAAAATACATAGTGTTATACAAAATGTTATAAAAAGCGTAATGTGTTTTAATATGCGTATATGAGTTTTGATATGCCGTTAGTTAATGCTTGTTGTTGTTTAAATAAGTAACAGAAGAAGATTTTGTGTTCTCATTGCATTTTAGCTTTAGTTATTATTTTCTGTTAATCAAGTGTGTCTCGTGAATAAAATAGCTCTTCATTTATTTCGGGGAAATCACAAAATGCACATGGAAAAAGTAAAGTTTGTGAAATAAAAAGTGAATAAAATTAAAGTTCAATTATTTTTCTATATTTTGCCATAAAAATATTAATCAAAAGTTAATAATTTCATAAAGAAAAAAGCAATAAAAGTTATGAATAAAATTGAAAAAAAAAAAAAGATCAAAAAGACTGCTGTGCATTAGTGTTAGTATTGAGTTAATATAAAATATTAGTGGTTGTTGTTTTTGTAACAAATAATTGAAAGAGAAGTGTTTGTAGAGTGTTAAAGAGTTAATATTCCTAATGAGATGATACAAAATAATGTCAGTTGTTAAGGTAAGATTTTTTTATAATATTCTAGTTTATAATTAGGGACGATCAGTTTGGTACAAATGTAAATATTTTGGTACTTTGTAAATGTAAATAAATTAGTCCGCAAACAAATTAGTTCCCATTAGTGTTGTGTTAACGCTTACGTGGAGAATCTCCTCAAGGGGTTTCTCCGAATTTAATGAAACTCTGATATGAGATAAAATAGAACAAAATAAGTGACACTTATTTCTTTTAACGGCCCAATCTCATGTTGAATGTTTAAAAAAATAGATTCAAAAATTACACCATTTTTAGTAGAATGTGTCATATCCCGATGAAAAAAGTTCAAATATATGTAGGTATATACTAGCTGAAGTGCCCGGTGTTTCCCGGGTCAACTGTGATTTTTGAATGCAGAAAAAATTTTAAGCTAGGAAAAAGATTACTTAATTCTGTTGTGTTTTGCAGAATCAGTCAGGATTTTAACGTTAAACTTGAAATTAAAGATTTCATTGGAAATTTATCAAATAAGGTTACAAAATTAAAAATTATTTTATACAAATTTGATATAATTTTTATTAAAAATAAAAATTATTGTTTTTTTTTCGACCTTTAATTGTGTAATGAAAATTATTTAAGTTCGAGGCCATACTTTATATTTCTTTGTTATAATATTGTCCTAACAAATAATCTATAGAGTTTTTTTGTTTTAAAATTTATTATTTGAAACTTTTTTTGTTTTGATTATAAACAAAAATAGGGCGAGTAAACTAGAATGTACTTTGTCTTTTATACAAGTTTGATATAATTTTTATTAAAAATAAAAATTATTAAAAGTCGAAAAAACATAATTTTTATTTTTAATAAAAATTATATCAAACTTGTATAAAAGACAAAGTACCGTCTAGTTTACCTTCTCCTGTTTTTGTTTATAAACAAAACAAAAAAAATAAAAAGGAGGAAAAAAACAAAAAACGTGTATTGAATATCCACCAAAGGTGGACCTTGCACATAACAAACAAGTTTTCAATTTATTTTTTAATCAATGGTGATAATCTTTAACTTCGAGCTCATATATTATGTTCTCATGTAGTGAGTAAACTAGTTTATATGAATGTTTGATGTTTGGCATTGGAGTGTTACCTCTTTCAAAATCGTGTTCTAATGATGGGAACCTAGAAAATTCCCGAAATAGATCTATCAACACATTCCTGAAAGGGTCAAATAATTAATTTGAAAAAAAAAACTCTATAGATTATTTGTTACAACATATCCTAATAAAGAAATAAAGAGTATGGCCTCGAACTTGAATTATTTTATCTTTAAAGATGTTGAATACAAAATGATGCTTTCGGAAGGAATTCACGACTATAAATCAATGTGCTTTATCAATAAAGATGTCTCATATTGATTTTAGTGCATGGTTTCGAAAAAGTTTATCCTTAAAGAATTTTTTTTTGTTTTTTTTTAATGGACTTGTTATTGCCAAAAACGGTAATGAAAAATAAAATTAAAAAAAAAATTAAATCATAAACCCATTGCGAAAAAAGCAGTAGGTATATTATACGGGGGAAAAAAATTCTTAAAAACGAAATGGTTTTTCTTAAAATGTTTTGATTGGATTTAATACTTTCAAATTAAAAAAATAAGCATTATTAAAAATAGTTTTTGATCAAAGTCGGTATTTAAGTGGGCTATGGTAATGAAACTTCCTTAGAAGTTTGTATTCGAAAAAAAACGAAAAAAGTTGGAAAAGGTGAAAAAATTTTAATTTTAGATTTTTTGTCAAAAGTAGGCGTAGAAGTGGACGTGGTCGTTAAAAACTTCCTCAAATTTGGATTATTCATGCCAAATTTGAGGAAAATCCGGTGAGAATTGCAAATTTGTATAGAGAACAAACAAACAGAAAATGAGTTTTATATTATATATGTAGATAGATAGATTCAACTATGCCGTTGCCATATTAATTTGTGGATCTCTTACGGGATTCAAAGTTATAGGTAAAAATTTAAAAAAAGGTACTAAATTTAATAGAAAAAAGATTGACATAAAAAATATAATTTTATGAAAAACATAAAAATAAAAGTTTTTCAAAAGTAGTTGCACATAATTGCCCCTATATTTTAAACGGTTAAAGCTACAAGAGTCGGTGATACCTCATTTTAAAGGTACTTAAATCGTGGTTCACAAACAAAATTCACTTCTTGACGGTAAAATGATTTTTTTTTTTTCAAAATCCGTGGTTCAAAACAAGGTATTTCCAAAAACTGATTTTCTAAAATTGTTATTGTAATTGTATTTTTGTCAATTTTAAAATTTTAGCTAGTTACGGCTTTTTGGATTTTAGGTGACGATTTGTTCTTATTCAAAAATATTTAGTTTTTATTCTATTTTATATGATGAAAATTATAAAATGATTATTAAATATCATTTTATCATCACCATAAATTACAAATCTAACCACTAACTTATAATACCATATAGCAAACCGTTAATAAAAAAAAATTCAATTTCATTTGATTTAACTAAACATCGTTTATTTTCGCTTAAACTAAGATAGAAAGATCTGTTTGACTTTTGTTGCAAGCCAGGTTGCAAAAGCAACAAAGCAACAAACAAGCAAATTTTAACAAGAATCTATAATTTATATGGTAAGAAAGATTTTATAAGTAATATTTTCTATCTAAAGGGTGATTTTTTAAGAACTTTCGGATTTGATTTAAAAAAAAAAACACATAAAATTTAGATAAATGTATGAAATCATTATTTGAGTCTATAAAACGATCTATATAATTCAATTTTTAAAGATGATTTCATGTAAATGTTGACCGCGGCAACGCCTCAAATGTTTCATACGCTGGGTCCAATTTTGGAATAATCTCTCCAACATATCGGCCTTAACATAGCCCCACAAAAAATAGTCTAAAGGCGTTAAATCGCACGATCTATGCGGCCAATTGACCGGCCCTAAACGTGAAATAGACTGTTCACCGAACTCGCCTCTCAATTCGGAAATTGTTTCGCGTGCTGTGTGGCACCGTCGTGTTAAAGTGGAGTGACAGAGGCCGACCGGCGCCGAATCGATAATTCACGGTTATCAACAATTCTGGCGGATACAGCTGCGATATTTTCCTCTGTCCGGCACCCAAACTGACCATAAATTGGAAGAAGTGTACGATGCAATTCAATAATCTGCAAGCGTTATTCGTTTGTAAGTTGATTCATGGTTAAATTATAGACCAAACTGAACATGTTTTCAGTAACATGTTACTCGAAAACAGCTGAGCTGCCAAAAACAGTGTTGCCAAAAAGAAAGTTGTTAAAAAATCACCCTTTATTAAAAATTTTTCAGTTTATTTAATTTTTTTGTTCATCTTCTTTCATTACATTTCATAAGATTGATTGTAATCGGTAGTCAAGTGCAACTTGTAGATGCCTGTCGCTTAAAGGCATGTTCTAAACAAAATGTTGTAACTGTCCATGGCCATAATGCCAGTTAGCGTTGAATGTGTGTGTGTGTTTAATGGTAAAAAAAGTGAAAAAATACAAAAAATTATAATTTATGACATAAGTTTAGAAAATGCCTTTGGTTAGTTAACTAATTCTACGTGGTATGCAACTAGTAAGGCTGCATAGTGGCAGACAGAGTTGCATGTTTGTTAAGGTAGAGGAGAGTGGTGTGGTACATGCGTTGCATGTTACAAATAGAAACAAACACGTAAACATTGATGCATTATCTTAAATTAATGGTAAAGATCATGATAATTTCATGCTGGCTTGTGTGGTTTACAAGTCTCGGCATTTCTTAGCTATCATCAATTTGAAAAAAAGACACACAAAAAAAAAACAATTTTTGACATTTAAAGTCATTATAATTTTTGGGTGTATTAATTAAATGCACTTTCTTTAACAAAAAGTGTAGAGTTTATTAGTCTTTTCTCTTATTCCTCCTATCAGTTTTGTTTTCTTTATAACGCTCCTGTGTCCAACCATTTCGAAATGGAATGAAATTTCATTAGAATTGTGCTAGACATTATAAAGTGGCGCCTTTTAATAACGCAGCATTTGATGGTCAACCCTGAGATAATATCATGTCTATCATTTTTTGTCTATGGAAATTTAATCTATTATTAATTTAATCAATCAATTTAATAAAGATTATACGCCACTATTTGAATTCGATAAAATTTTCTTTAAACTTAGCAGGTGGTTTTCTTAAGAAGCTAATAGCGAAGTGTTATTGTTTGTATTTTGTTTACTTAATTATATGGGGGTAATTATTAGTTCACCAATTCCGGAATGTCAAAGTATTACAAAAAATTGATTGATAGAAAAATTATTATAGATTTCCATAGATCAATAATATCGATATTTATCAGGGAAATAAATGTTGGGAAAAAATAAAATACACAAAACTGCTGATATTTATATTGCAATTTTGTTAAGAAGAAAAACCGATGCACTACCATTAGGTACTTAAGAGATCTCAGAGAAACTTTTTTCTGATATGTCTTGAAGAAATTTTTTTTTCAAGTGTCCAACCCAAATGTGTGTTTCTTTTTTTTTGGGACATGAGTAAAGCGGAATGTGCGATTAGCGAATTCAGAGGTCCAGATTTTGATGAATTTTACTTCGCTTGCCAGTGTAGAAAAGCATTACCTTATAAGTGATTATATAAGTACATATTTGGTAATGGCAAGTACTTACAATTATCATTACAAATCTTATTACTTTAATATGGGGCTGTGAAGCAAAATGATCACATGTAATTACTAAACTACCTTACAAAATAGAAAAATATGTGGTTACTTATATGCTTACCAGTATGAACAAAAATAGTGAGTCTAAAAATAAATTTTGAAAAAAACTAAATTCAATACAATTTTTTTTTTTTAATAAAATGTGCCCACGCGCACTGAAAGAAATTAATGAAACAATTTCATAGCATTTTTTTCGTGGATTTAATGAAAAATTTTATTATATCCAAGAAATTTTATTAATATTAAGAAATTTTTCATTAACTTTTTTCATAAAATTTTATAGTTTCATAAAAAAAAATCTTTCAATTTCACAAATAATCTCTTCATAGATTAATTGAAAATTGTGTTTGGAGCTGTGAAATTATTTCAAAGACGTATTTTTTTTTTTATTTTTTGTTCATAAAATTTCATAAATTTCATACATTTCAAATTTAGTTTTAAGAGTTCATCCTCAAGTATTCAACATATTTTATAAAGTGCTTTGTTATTTCAATGTAGCCTTGCATTAATTTTGGACTTCTATGACATTGTTAAAAAAACCATATCATTCAAGACAGTCATGAAGAGTTTTATTACTTCAAGGAACTTCAAGACATCCATGAAGAGTTTTATTAATTCAAGGAACTTCTTAATAATCAAAAATTTATAAAACAATTTCACACATTCTACAAACGTTAAATTGTCGGAATGATTGATTAGTTTTAGGAATAATTTCATTAATTCTACAAACATTTTATAAACACTGACTTTAATGGAACCTGTTTCATAGATTATATTAAAAGTTTCAATGGATGAGTTCCAGTTACAATTTTCATTAAATCTATGAAGAACTTCATTGCTGAAGTGAAGATAATTCTTTCAGTGGGGACTTCGAACCCGTGCCTTCAAGTTGTTAGTCAACCGCTTTACCAATTGAGCTATTTTGATATGTTATACTTGATAGATCAAAACAAATCTTACAAAAAACCAAAATAAGTACTAACTAAAAGTGAAAACATAATGAGTCTAGAAATAGATTCTCAAAAAATGTTTATATCATTACTTTATATTTAAAATAATGGTAAAAATAAGTACTTCTGGGTAACGCATTATATTTTGTATTGAAATAATGGGAAACTTAACTAGTTATCAGTATATGTTTTAAAGTAAGACAGAGGGTAAGCTGGTATCATTACGGGTAGTAGGAAAAATAATGACATGTCATAACCATTTCTACACTGGGTTATAATAACCGTAATCTGAAAATTTAATTTATTTTTAGGCTTTTTAAAAAAGCGTCAACTCCTAATTATACCTGTCACATTTTCTCAAGTTACGCTTAATTTTATAATGTATCTTCAGTTCTTAGTCAACTCTGTATATATTTTAGAAGAAATAAATCTAAGGAATATGTGTTTTTTTTTTTGTTGCCGAATCGAATATTTATTGGAATAAATAGTGGGGTCAAGAATGGCATAATTTTTCGTTTTTTATTATTATATTTTATTATATTTTTAAGAAATAAAAACAAATTAGGTAGGCTATGAAAATTTTTCGAAGACACGTGAAAAATTGTATGTAAAACTTCCAAGTACTCTTGTTTTTAGAAGAATATGGGATTTTAATGGCATTAACTTAGTATGGAACAACTTGTTCATTTCCTTAGAAAGGTGGAGGTTAAGAAGAAGAATAAACGTTTTTCTCTAAAAATTTTAAACACTATTAATTTTTAAATCAGACTAGACTAGTTTCTGTCTCTTTTTTATATGGAAGAGGTGTCATCAGTGATTTTCCATTTAAACTTTTCCATACTACCTGGTAGTTTGTATATTTGTTGCTCTATAAAGACAATTTTGTGTTTTAAGATTCCCAAAACAAATGTGGACTACAATCTAAAATTAAAAAAAAATATGTAGAAAATTGTTATCCAGAGTTACCAAATGTTTATTTGAAAATATTTATTTTTCGCCTTTTTAGATGGATCATTTTTACAGAATATTTTAAAATGTAAAAGATACCTAAAGATTTATATCTTTGATTGATATGTTGATTAGAAAATACGAAAATTAATTTCTGTGCCTTAAATTAGTTAAGTTATGTTTGGAGGATGACTCGTTGAGCTCCAAAGTGATTGCCTCGAAAAAAATTGGGTTCGCAACGGCAAGGGTTCTTCTTCACAGACTCGTGAGTGTTTCTTAATCTATGTCATGTTATAATTCTTGTGTTTGGTCATCGAAGAGTTATTCCAGTTCCTGGAAAAGAAAATACGAATCAAAGCACTTAAAGCAACTTTGGAATAGCGCTGGGCAATGACAAAGGTAGTGCAAGGCGTCTTTCAACACTTCCTCATCTTCGCACCATCGACACAAGTCATCAGTGATTCTACAAATTTCTTATTATACGATTTCAAATTAATTTGCTTTGTCATTATACCTATGTACTTCCTGAGGTCTGACTTTTCCATCATCACAAGCGCCTTTACAGAATTTTTCTTAATAGGTCTCGATAGGGCCTTTGTTTTCTTTGCATTAAACTTCTCTTTCTGCAGATCAGTATACATCTGTAAGCATGATCCAGACCTAGTTACATATCCTTTGCCACTGCACTGATTGGCGAATATTATTCTGGAATATTATAATGACCTGCTATCCAATTTCATTGAATGTTGTTCGATAAAAACCTGTAGCTCTCGGCGACAACGCTAACCACTCTTGATCGTATATTCCTCTTCTATATATTCATTGATATTCAAGCAGCTTTAAAGTTGCCGCTTGACTATCAATGAATATCGTGATGTTAATTGACTAAATCAGCATCATTGATATAAGTCTTGAAACCTAGACGCTGCATATATTTTAACAGGTAAAATGCTGCAATCGCTGCACAAAAAGTGCATTGTGTTCAATATTGAGTATATGGCAAAATACGCCACCTGTGCCACCCTTCATTATCGATCCATTCGTGTTTATGCCTATGCCGTATTGATTTAGCCTACAATGTTCCATTATAACCTGAACGGTATTTCAGTTTCAATGTTCAAGTCCAAAACAATATATGGGAGCATATAATCCGTAGTTAAGCTCTCGTTGCCAAATTAGCGAATTATGACATATTCAAAGTTTATTAAAATCTGCAGTTTGGCGTCGGGACACCTTCCTTGCTGCAGGCGTCCTGACAATTAAGTAAGTTTTTTTAAGACGTTCTATAGGAAATTTAAGAAGCACGATTAAATGCAAGACGAAAATCCATTGCGTCTTTACTATTTTTTTGGGTAAGAGGTACACTCAGGGAACTTCTGATTTAACAAGCATCAAACAGCGTTGGAATAGAGTTTCTTTATTTTTAATGTAAATGTCAAACATTTGTAGAAAAATTTTATTTTTACTAACCTTGTAGTTCATTTAAAAAACAAACCACATCAAATGACTGTTTTATGATTTTACATTAATTTTTTACATTGGTTTTTTGAATTCTAAAAAAATAAAAATAAAAAGGCAGAAACTAGGCTAGTCTGAATTGTTTATAATTTTTAGTGAAAAAAGTTTATTCTTCTTCTCAACCTCAACCTTAATAAAAAAAATAAATGTTTGTTTATTTTTTACTAACTAAAACTTCGGGTTCTGATGAGATCTTTAGCCAGATCGAAATACTAGTATCAACCTAGCTAATATGTTTGATTTGCTTTATTTTTGTAAATATACGGAGGTTGAAAGCTCGTTATAAATTGAAAATAACATAAAAATAATCTCGATGTATATAAAAACAAAAAACTAATATAACTGTAAAAAAATATTACTTGAGCCAGAGTACACACTAAAAATTTTTTATATAAATAGAACATTTTTGGTCTTCAAAGTTTAGTAACGTCATGATGCTTGTTAGGAAAAGACCTAACCACGTGGTTGATTACTAAGAAGGACAAGAATGGAGCAAAATTGATTATTAATAGGTTTTTTGTTAAAGTTCTGCCTATTATATAGGCTCTAGCTTTTCTAAAACTTCGGGTTCTGATGAGATCTTTAGCCAGATCGAAATACTAGTATCAACCTAGCTAATATGTTTGATTTGCTTTATTTTTGTAAATATACGGAGGTTGAAAGCTCGTTATAAATTGAAAATAACATAAAAATAATCTCGATGTATATAAAAACTGTAAAAAAATATTACTTGAGCCAGAGTACACACTAAAAATTTTTTATATAAATAGAACATTTTTGGTCTTCAAAGTTTAGTAACGTCATGATGATTGTTAACCACGTGGTTGATTACTAAGTAGACAAGAATGGAGCAAAATTGATTATTAATAGGTTTTTTGTTAAAGTTCTGCCTATTATATAGGCTCTAGCTTTTCTAAAACTTTGGGTTCTGATGAGATCTTTAGCCAGATCGAAATACTAGTATCAACCTAGCTAATATGTTTGATTTGCTTTATTTTTGTAAATATACGGAGGTTGAAAGCTCGTTATAAATTGAAAATGTTAGTTTATTGTTACTACAATAGTGGTTAATTTTTTTGAACACTAAAAAATAAATCACAATGTTAGTTGAATTTACTGAAGTGTAAGTCGTCCTTTCTTTTTAAGTGAAATTTCATTTGTTTTTAACTACATTTGCAGTATTCTAAGTGTAAATAAGTTAAAAAAAACTGTAACGAGGTCAGGCTAAACTCACCAACCATATACAAATTTCCTCGTACTGATTAAAGTGATATGTCTCCTTAAGAATGACCCTTGATTTCAAATAAAGAACTGCGTATACTATCCCCAATACTTTCATGCACCTTTGACAATGTTATCCCGTTTGATTTAATATTTCATGCAGGTATTAAGTTAACTTTGAAATTTTCTTCAAAATTTTTCACATTAGTATCACTTTGTTTTACTGGCTTCTCCATTCTAGCGAAATACATTAATTTACCACTATCATTTAATGTAGCAGCCTATATTTTGTTTTCTTATTCTTTTTCTAGATATGTTTGCAAAACAAAACCTGATTGTCTCTATAGTAACATGCAATTACTCCAATTTTCATACAATGTTGTCTAGGCTTCCCAACAACATCTATAATTTACAACTGCATCATCAACATCATCAGTTTTGTATATTGAATTCTTGAATTTTTTTTGTATTGTGCTGTTGAATTGTTGTATAATTTTTATCTTCTTCTCACTGGTTGGTTTTTTTTTCTTCTCCACTGTACAATTCTTTACGATTTAAATTTTAATTGCTGGCCGAGTATAAAAAAAAACAAAATAACTACAGCCGATGCTGAGAATGGGAAAATTCTTGAAACTATATATTTAGATGAAGGAATGCTTGTTTCTTTTGATGCAAAAAATATGGTGAGAATGTTAGAAGATTTAATGGAAGTTATACAAAAGTTGTGCCAATTGTATTTCTAGATTAAATAGAATTATTTTATTATTTTAGTCTACTGCAATGGCTTCAGTATTTGGCAGCCACCGAGCGCCAGTACTAACCATTTAAACGTTAAATTCAAAATAAATCTTTAGAGATTATTTAAAGGAGGATTTTTGATAACTAAATGAGATTTTCCAAATAATTTATTACTTTAAAATACTAAAAATGGAAAAAAAAACTGCTAAACTATGTAAGTAGTTTCTATTAAAGCACTAGTTTTGATTTAGAATACGTATTTGAAACTTACAATTAAGTTTTCACTTATCTGACTTTTCGCCCCCCTCCCCCAAACGTGAATCTCGCTTTAAGCAATACAAATGAGAACTGTAGTAATCTTTTAGAAAGTGAGAAAGTACGTAGCGTTGCAGTAACACTGCGATTAACTAGAACTCATGGATTTTGAACTCTGGGATTTGTAGTAACCTGACATTCAAAGGTACTTTATTTTGCTAAAGCGGCAATATTTTAGAAACCGTCTTTATATTAGAATAATACGTTTGTTATTGTGTCTTACTTTAGACACTTTTGCTTGTATCTGAATTTGCCGAACTCTTAGCGAAGTTCCCCCACCTAACTTCAGCATCATTTCGTAACAACTGGCCCCCTTGTGACTCTACCTACCTGGGAAAAAGGTCGGGGTGTCCATAATCTTTTATACTCAGTCCAGTTAAATTTGCTGAGATGAAGGTTTCAGCTATGACGCTGATGGTAATAGCCGAGCCTGAACTACAAGAAAGAAATCTATTGGACGAAAATTAATGAAAATTTTCAGTAAATCAACGAAATTTTTCTTTTCAAAATATACAAAAAGTTCTCATAAAATTAATGAAATGCTTTGTATTTTTTGTGAAACCAGGCTTTTTGATGAAACTTCTTCATTGAGTGTATGAAAACTAGCGTCAATTTCAATGGACAGAATTCAAGTGCGATTTCATTGATTTTATGCTAAAATTTATTTATACCATGCAGACAATTCTCTCATTGTATGAACTAATGTTAAAGTGGGATTTTCTAGGCTCGAATACTGGATAGTTGAGTTCGTTGTGGTTCCACGAGAAAAGGGGAATAGTATTCACTGCTACATATCCCAAAGTATTAATTCTACTATTTTTCGTTTGTATAGAACCCATTTTTTTTTGTATAACGAATATATTTAAAAGTTCGCGGACATGTTTTATATTCCAGTGAATGTGCCTTCAAAAATGCATTTACTTGATACCCAATTTTATGAAGTTTCTTTAAAATAAAACGGAAAAAATCGAAAAATCATAAATTGCCTTAATTTTTAACACTTAAAATTGAGATTGGGCCGCTAAAAAAAATATGTTTCTTTTAGTTTTGATTATCTCTAACATTTCCGAATTTCATCGGAGGAGGCAAACCAGCGGTGTTTTCTTGTTTTACTAAGGGAATTATCTGCATGATATTAGGCGTGGATCAAGGGGGAGGGAAAATGGGATATTTCCTCCCCCAAAATAAATTTTTCAATACAAAAATATAAATGAGATTAGAAAATTAAAAATAAATCAAAAATACACTAAGTTCACTTCCCAAAAACCCTTTTCTGGATGAGCGCCTGATGATATCAATGAGGTTTTGCGTTAGGTCTATGAATTGTTACTAGAACTTGTCCATTGAAGCTTTTCATTAACGTAATGCAGTTTTTTTTTTTAATGTAATACAAAATTTCATATTATTTATTAAATATTTCATAAGCTTAATGAAAAAGTTTCACTAAACATAATTTCATTAAAAAAAAATAAATTGTTCAATACATAAATTTAAATGAGATTAAAAATTAATCAAAAACACACTATGCTCCCTCTCCAGAACCTTTTTCTGGATTCGCGCCTGATGATATCAATGATGTTTTGTGTTAGATCTATGAATTGTTACTAGAACTCGTCAATTGAAGCTTTTCATTAACTAAACGCAGTTTTTTTTTATAAAATTCAATAAAAATGTCATATTATTTATTAAAAATTTTATAAGCTTAATGAAAAAGATTCACTAAATATAATTTCATTAAAACTATGAAGCTGTTTCATGAAGTGTAAGAAATTTTTTTATTCCTATTTTAAAGCAAACTTCATTAGTTTAGTGATCAATCTTCATTAAAACTCGTCAATTCACTTGAAGCATTCAAGTGTCTTGGTTTACTGCACCGTTGTAAGAAATAGCTTACTCCATCAAATCTACTTACTGTTTATACCACCTGCATCCAATCGAAAATGGAATACAACTAGGATTTTAACTCGCGAATTCCCGGGACGAAACTCCCATTAATTTTGTCGATTTTTTCAATTCCTGATTTCCGGGAATTTTCGTCGGAATTCCCGGAAATGTAAAAAAACACAAAAGCAACAATTATTCTTAAACTAAAAATCTTTAAAAATAAAACAAAATAATCAGAATATCCCGGAAATGTTTATATTTTGTGCATATTTGTGTAAAATTTTATAAAAATTCAATCATTAATATATCTTTAGTCTTCTTCATAAATATTATAGCACATAGTTAGATATAAAAAATTTTATTCCAGCTATATAAAAATGATTTAGTAATATTTAGATTTGTTTTTAGTAAAGTAAATGTTTAAAAATATTCCTTAATTAACGGCGATTGTTAAATTGAAAAAGATAGCCTAAGAAAAATATGCTTTCACTATCAAAACCTTAATAAATATTTTAGAAATACCGCAAATTCCCATTAATGATCGGAAAATTTTCCAAATTTCCGGGGAGTTAAAAATGTCGGGAATTTATACAACTCCCATATATTGGCAGGATCTTTAAAGCCAATTTTGGATGACATGAAGATATTCAACTCTATTGACTCATTAGACCATCGTCGGAAATGTGACCTATCGGTAGTACCATGGGAATCGTTTTACTGAGATAAGGGAACTTATTCCCAGAGCCCGAGTTTTTATTCGAATTAGTCGCTTGTCTAGTAGAGTACGTCAGTTCGTAGTCGATTGTACATTGAATCGCACTACGCATTACCGAGAGAATTCGTTCATCGGTCGTACTTGTCGTATGTCGAATGGACTCCCCGCGGAATTCTTTGCTTTTACTTACAATATAGCGAAATTGAAATCAAATGTGCACAAACACTACTCGCTCCTTCCTCCCTCCCATAATTTATTTTGCCAAAACCATAAATAGCTCCCCATGAACGTAAGACTGTGAAAATAATATGCATATCTTTTTTTTTACAGAATTCCATCAAAATAGGTGTATTTTGCTGGTTACAACCAATATATTCGGTAAGTACGAGCATATTTACAAATCAATTCTTAATTAATAATTTGGGTGTTACAACTTTTATTCAATTGTATAAACTAAAGTTTGTTGTAAAAACCAATATTCAGTTTTACCAACCGATTTCGGTAATAGCAACTGAAGTTCAGTTTGAATATTACAACATTTTTCCCTGTGTGTATCCTTAAAATTATTTTTCCATTCCATGAAAAAACGTTCAAAAATCAAAAATACTAGTTTTTTTACCTCACTCCCTTTGATCTGATTTACATTTCAAACACGTATGAAACACGTACCTTTTACTCACTAACATTTGCAGCTCCTTAAAATTGTATAAACTCGAGCTTTCATTCCCGTTTTTAATTAAAAAAAAAAAAAACAAAAGTAGTAATTTGAAGAGCCATCTAGTTTAGGAGATATGGTTCTTCAAAGTTCACAATTTTTACCATTTTTTTTAATAGAAAATGGTAACAATCTTAAGGAACTCAAACATACTTTTGCCTCCCTTGAGGCACTTCTAAAGGTTCACGGACCCCCCATATATATTAAAAATAAATCATATATTAAAAATAACGAAACAACCAAAAATTTTTATTTCAAAAATAAAAAATATTCCAAAATATCAAATGCAGTAACCCTTGCTTAAGATGAACTCCGAGGGAACCAGAAAAATGAATTCGTTATAATCGAGATTCCAATTTACAAGAGTTAAATTTCTTTACAATTTTTTTTTTATTGTCCACAAAATATTAAAAATTTAATGATTATAATTGTTATTTTGTTCGACCTTTTTATTATTATTTCCCAATAAATTAAATCTTCAAGCTCGAGGTCTTAAAAATTTGTCCTATTCAAAATTTGAATAAACATTTTTACATATTGTGAAATTCTTTTATTTGATTTCATAAAAAAAATAACTTTCGATACATTTGAGAAAGAATTTCTGTGTGTTCGTTTTAAAAATTTACATTCAAAGAAATTTTAAGAAAATTTGCAAAATATTGGAAATTTCGTATTAAAAATGGATAATTACATGAAAAGTTTCTTAAGCGAGGGTTCATCTTGAGAAAGTTCGTATTAAGAGATTAAAGTAGATCTTTTGTTTTTCTTACACACAGAGAAATAAAGTGCCAACCTAATTGAAAAGTGTATTTTAATGGTAACAACTTATAAATTTAGTTAGTACAACGATATTTATATTACATTTCTAAATATTATGGGTGTTGCAACTAAAATTCAGTTTAATTAACCGAACTTTGTTGGGAAAACTAATGTTCACTTGTACTAACCAACTGAAATTCGAAATAACCGTCTTTAAGTCGTATTAACCTAATTTCGGTTGGCAATCAGCTACATTTTTCTCTGTGTTTAGGAGTTTTTGAATAATTTTGATGAGTTTTTGAATCATTTTGATAAAATTTTAATTTTTAGAGAAATGTCTTTAACTATTTTTTTTGAGTTCGTTTTGTGGCAGGACTTTTAAATCAAATATAAAGAAAACATTTATGAAAATGAAAATTATTCAAATTTGAGGCCATACTCTGTATTTATTTATTAGAATATTGTCCTAACAAATAATCTATAGAGTTTTTGTTTTCATATTTATTAATTGACCACTTTCAGGAATGTGTTCATAAATTTATTTCGGGAATTTCTAGGTTCCCATCATCAGAACAAATTTTGAAAGCAGTGACAATCCCATGCAGAACATCAAACATTCATATAAACTATTTTTCTCACTAAATGAGAACTAATATATGAGCTTGAAGTTAAAGATTGATCAAAAAATAAATTGAAAACTTAGATATATAATACACGCTGTTTGTTTTTTTCCCTTTTATTTCACATTTGTTTTGTTTTGTTTAAAAAGAAGATGTAAAGGGGGAGTAAACAAGACCGTACTTTGTCTTTTATACAAGTTTGATATAATTTTTATTAAAAATAAAAACTATGTTTTCTCGACATTTAATTGTGCAATGAAAATTATTCAAGTTCGAGGCCATACTCTATATTTCTTTATTAAGATAGTGAGTTTTTGTTTCCAAATTTATTAATTGACCACTTTCAGGAATGTGTTGATAGATCTATTTATATTATTTAATAAATTTGAAAACAGAAACTCTATAGATTTTTTGATGGTCCGCGGACCCCCAATTGGTAATAATAGCGGTAGTTAGTCATCGTCTATAAAACCTATAGCAGTTTAAATGACCCCAGTCAGATTTAGTGGATCTATTATGGAATGAAGGATATAATTATGTCAAGTAGGAGTATGCTGGAACTATCATTTATTAAATATATTAAAACGAGTCAGATTCTCATCAATCTTCTTTTAACTGTATTCTTAGCCAGGTCTTATATAAAAGAAACATCCTTTTCAATTTAGCTACATTCAGTTAAAAAGAAATCACCTTGTCCATCTTATTTTTGATCTTTAATACTTGTTGCATTTCAAAAATTTATATATTCAAACAACAATCTTGGTGGCATTTTCTGCCATAGAACATGGCCTCCGAATCTTAAGTAACAAAATCCCACAAAAAAAGAAAAAAATACATGAACATACAGGAAAAGACACAATTAAAAAGGAAGCAGTGATGCCACAACACATCTTTATACCAACCTATGATGTGGATGATCATGCGGATGAGATGATGCTGTGATGATACACGAGGGACAATATTGAAAGAACTTAAAGAACATAGTAAAAAAGCCGGAGGTGCTAGGCAGTGTGAATTCCAGTATAATGTTATTTTCAGCTAAACGTCGACTTTTGTGTTTTTTTTTGTTCGTAGTACTGTGGTTCAAAAAACCGCATGTGGTTTTTTCATTTTTTGCTGTTTACTTTGGAACTTGAAGTTTACAGCAGGGAAGAAGAAAGAATCTGTATCTCTAGTTTTGATTGTGAGTGAGTGACTGGCCTTCTGTTGTTAAGTTTAAAGTTGTTTGTGTTACAATAAATTGTTATGTAGCACCATAACCCGTAACATACAAACACACACACACACATTTACAGAACACCAACTAAACAACAGACAATATTCACCTTAGCCACCAATGGATGGATAGATGTATACCAAATTGGCCCACAGGCAAATGGTTATAAACTCTCAAAAGCTTAAACATAACTCACAAAAGCATCCGCTGTTGTTATGTGGCAGCAGCATCACCATTCGACTCTTCTACAAAAAAAAAAGAAACACAGAAACAAAACTTTAACTAAAACAAAAAATATCTTCGTTGTAGCTTAAATGCTTTGATACAAAAAAAAGAAGCAAAACTACAACTGCAACTACCTCAAAGCTAGCTTCCTTGAGACACATTTTACAAAAAAAAAAAAAAAATGTTACAGATATATGAATGTACCACTACGGACGTACAAGTACATATGGCATTAGGGAGTCACAAGAAATCAAGTTTGGATTTTTCATAGGGGCTTTTATGTGTCAAATCAAGTTTCTTAAAATTCAATTTAAGGGCTTATTGTAAAAGCTACCCAAGCGACGGAGGGGATATTTTTAAAAAAATTTCTTTCTATGCTGTAAGATGTATTTTACAATGCTATAAAGTTCAAATCTCAATTTTTTCAATTTTGTAGAAAAAAATTTTTTTAAATTTGAAATTGGAAAGTATAGCCCAAAAATATTGTACGTTTTCGTCATCACATTAGGGCAGGTTAACGACATTTTAAAAAAATACACATTCTGCATCAGACCATTTATGGGTCCAGTAAATAAAAAAAAGTATGTTGTAGTAATCAATTTCAAAAACATTGAAGATGTTTGCTCGAATTTCAAGGTCAAGTGTTATTCGGCACATTAGTAGTCTGGGGCAGTTTTTATTATTGAGCGAATTCTCAACCGATTTTGTATTTGCATACCTTTTTGAATATATTATTTTATCTACATATCGATTAGTTTATCAATTGGAATAAAAACTATTCCGACATTACAAAATTTTTACAAAAACTGAAAAAACATTTAGATTTACGAGCAACTACGAGCTGGACTGATACATGCTAAATACTATTTGATCTATCAGTTTAAGCTAAAGTAATAATAGGATACAAATTTATAAAAAACAAAAATGCTTATCTAATAAGACTCAAATCAGGATCATAAAAAACTATGATTTTTCGTGAAAAATCGCAATTTTTTCTAACTTTAGCAGCAAGCAGACACGTGTTAATATCATCGGGATGATCTGAAACATCACATTTTCCAGCTTATTAGCACATTTTAGAGGGCTGCCCTGAAAGATAGGACCAAAAAAAAAATTTCTCATATACCTTACAACACCCTAATGTGGCATGATCTGGTGGCACAGCATTGCTTTATATTACATTGCTTTCAAAATATCCGAAACTAAAAAATAAAAAAAAATTTAAGTCATGACAGAACGATAACAAAACATAAGACAACAACAAATACAAAACAACAAAACAGAAAAAAAACTGCGTGAGAAACACACCTGCCGGATGGACAGACATCTCTAGTTGGTTGGTCAACATTGGTTTTAAATGCCCAATAAGCTTAGAATGACAGAGGGGACAGATATCTAAGCAGACATGATGGATGAGTTTTTATTTTTAGATTTTTTTTTAAGCCAGTCATTTACGATGCAGTGATGGGTGATTGTTAGTATCAAGGACTTTTTAAAGATTAATATTAAAATTGTAAAAGATATTGTGAAGGAGAAGTCTCAGCATAGGGAATTTTTAAAAAATAATGAAAATTAAGTGTAAGTCTTATTGAATTCCAGTTACATTTATAAGACAAGATTTGAAGTAAAAGAAATTAAAAGGAATGTCCGACTCAAAAATCAGAACCGCTGCTCGAAGCTTTACTTTAATGCATTGTACATTTTACGATTTTCGAGCAGTCTGACTGCCTCAGAAATTTAATATAGTCCTTAAAATTAAACTAATCTAATCACACGCACCACGTTATTACTATTACTTGTGCCTGCAACTCAGTGTTGTAGTCTGGCAGTTGACTAATTGTTCCTGTCTATATGCCCCTACAGTAAGAACCTGTGTAAGTCCTTTTGTACCCTCATAGAAATAAATCTGTAAAAATAGCAGGAAAAGCTACTAATAATTTTTTAAAAATGAGCTGCTAAATTTAACAGATTTTGTTTGTTAAATATTAATAAAAATAAGAACAGTAATTTTAGTAAATTGAAAATAGCATTTTACTTTGTAAAATTAGCAAAAACTTTACTAAACATTTTTAGACTCAATATAGCAAAGAAAAACTGTAATGTTAACAATACTTTTGCCATATTTACCTCAAATTTAGTAGAATACAAATAACAGTTTATTTGCTAAAATCAATAGAAATTTTTGCTAAAAAATTGTAGAGTGCTAATTTCATAAAGACATACTTCCATTCTCATTAACAAAAAAAAACTAAAAAACAATTCTTTAGAAATTTGTAATGTTTTAATTGATTTTTTTGTTAACTAATATTTAGTAAATGTTTTTACTGATTTCAACAGTTCATTTTAAACAAATTTTTAGTAGCTTTTTTTTGCTATTTTTACAGGTTTATTTCTATGAGTGTACACCTTTGAGCCATTGGCATAAAAAAAGTCCCCAGGTAACCGCAAGAATAGATAAATTTTTCTAAACCTCCTTATCCGGAAGTGACATCTTACAATCTGCTTTCAAGAACCACTCCGCGAAGCAATCACAACCAAACATGTGATATTCCTTCAGGTTGCCTAGTTTATTTACTCCAAGGACATTATATTATATGATGGACAATCCGTTTATCCCCGGAATAAAGGCTTGCGATGTACAGAAGAACTATAAGTAATGTCTATTATTTGTAGGGTGACCATCTTTTCGTGATATGAAATTAGTACAACGTTTTAAAAAAATATAAATCTTGTGATATGTTCTAAAGTTCGGATTATATGGAAATTTGCCTACAAATTTATGAAAATTACAAAAATGTACGTAAAAAATTAAGGCTTAGCTAGTTTTTATGTATTAAATTATACACTGAGAGAAATATATGCATCACATTAATGAATTTTTTGCATTAAATTAACGAAGATTTACTGGAATTCGTCCATTAAAGATTTTCATTAGATTCAAATTTTATAAAAAAATGTTAAGAATTTTGTATGTATTGTTGGCTTTTTAAAAGTGCATTTCATTTTGAATTGTCAGGTTTGAGATATAATTAAATATTAATATTACATATCGAAAACACTAATTGTTAATAAATGTAAGAGAAGATGGAATAAATTTTGTGAGGATCGGAGCTAGAGGGAGTGCCGCACTTTCGACCTAAACTACTAAGTCATCTTCAGCCTCTTTCTAATCCATCACCCACAAGAAACTCAAGGTTTGAGCAGGAATATATATCAACCAACCACAGCAAAACGGTGATGTTAATTGATTACCCGAACAACATGAGTTATATTCGTCTTTTCTTACAAGTTTTAGCCAACAGCTTTAAATCTTAAGGCTTTTTATTTGGCAGGGTTACCAGTACAACGAATTGAAACGAATTGGGAATCCGACATGTATACTAATATTTAAACACAACATACAGTTGATTGCTATCTTATTCGATTTTACTTTTAAATCATCCAAAGTACGGTGTCGTTCTTCTGTGCATTATTCGCTTTATTTTCGGGGTAACGACAGGTTTTATTTAATGTTTTGTTTTATGTTGTGTTTGAAACGGATTTTCCCTGCTGTAATATAATCTCCTTGGTTACACAAATTCCTACAAATCAACTTATCTTTCACAGTTACATTAGTTTACTGAAAAATTTCATTATTTTTCGTCCACTAGAATCCTCACTGAGTAGGGTCCTCCTCCCACGATTTTTGGAAATTCTTTCTTGAAGCAGCATAAACGGAAAAGTTTCCTGCCAAACAACTTGTACAAACCCGTTTGGGGTTAATAAGGTACTCTTTAGAATTTTCGATAGAATGTGATAAAAATCGGTACTAACGAACCGCTAGAAACTTGAATGATGATGTTTAGGTTGCTTCTCCGGCGTATATATCAGCGAAAAGTAGAAAAGTTTTCCCCTTGATGGGAAAGACTTGGAAACATTAAATTGAATGGGCAGACTTTTGGCTAGAAACATAAAATTTTAGATACCTACAACTTCCTTTTAGCAATCCTTCCTACAATTTGCACTAAATTTAGGCTCACTTTGGTTTCATTTACTGTGCATCCGAGTCTTCGTACTTATTTTAGCTTGAAGGATGATGTTTAGGTTGCTTCTCCCGCGTATATATCAGCGACAAGTAGAAAAGTTTTCCCCTTGATGGGAAAGACTTGGAAACATTAAATTTAATGGGTAGACTTTTGGCTAGAAATATAAAATTTTAGATACCTACAACTTCCTTTTAGCAATCCTTCCTACAATTTGCACTAAATTTAGGCTCACTTTGGTTTCATTTACTGTGCATCCGAATCTTCCAACTTATTTTAGCTGGCAGTACTGCTGCCAACTAAAATAAAAAACACTTTTGTCTCAAATATATCTGGATATATACATAACACATACTTGTTACATATACTCTATCTCTTATTTCTGTGTACATTTCATATGCAATCTTTGGCAACATATCGCCTTGAATTGTGTAGATTGCTCCTAGGCCTCCACTACACTTACCACATATGGACACACTGCGACACAGTGAGTTTTGCGTCGGTCTTATGTGTGTATTGGTTTGTTAGCAATGTTTACACAAGCATAGCTGTTGATGATGTTTACTGGTAGTCGGGCTCTTAACTTGGGCACTGACGTTTTGGGATATTTTGTTACGGTAACTATGGCAGCATCTGAAAAAAATATATAATGGCTTAAAGCAATTTTATACTATTGCAACAAGGTATTTTTTTTTTGTTGCCGGTTGGTTTATTTTTTAATGCCATGAAGGAATTTTTCGGTTCATGATTTGTTGAAAAGGTGTAAAGCAAAAAAAAATTGGTGGAAGACGTTTTTTTTTTATAAATTATTACAAAATATTTTGCTTTATGTTAACTGAAGATGACATAAATTGAAGAAAAGTTATGACATTTTTCGGTTTGTTTTTGTTGAAAACAATTAAATCAAAACTTAACGATTTGTTTGATCTTTTCCATCATGTCTTTGGTGAAGCAATCAAGAATGTTAAAAGAATACAAATTCTTTTGTTATGGTTTTGGGATCTTAGTTAGTTTGAAATTAGTTGTAGGGGGCTATGTGAATACATATAAAAATTTTATATTAAATATCAATGGTACTATCTGAAAAATTCAGTTTATTTTTGAATGCCTCTGATTCCCAACTTGAAATTTTAATATGTTGAAAACTGATACTTTTAGTTAATTGCAAAATAAATTTCTGAAAACTTAATTATAGGTCCTTTTAGGTATTCGCGAACTAAGGAAATGTTTTTTCAATTTTGATATCCTTTTAGCGATTTTTTTTTTTTGTGTTCAACATTGTTTTAAAAAGAGGATTTGATCTTTAAAATGGCACCAATTTCTTACGCGCTTTTAAAAGTTATGATAATTAAAATACCCTACGGGAAATGTACCAGTCATTGGTGTGGTCACGTGACTAGAACTTATGTGTGTATGAACCGGTCCAAGTTTCGGTTCTGTTATATGAAAGTGACCGGTACTTTTAACATGGTCTTGTCATGGAGGTGACAATTGCTAGGAGGTGACAATTGCTACCTGTGGAGCACAGTGTAACGTGGCGAATAATTTGACCAAGGTAACCTATCACCGTACCGACTGAAATGAATATGCTACGGGACAAGTTAGAATTAGGTAGTGTCAAAGTATGACCATTTTAGGATTTATGTGACATGCAACAGAATCAGTGGTTAACAAATTATCATGAGACTGGTGTAGGTGGACGTATCGAAGAACTGGAGAATAATTTTTGAAGGAAAACTAGTCACATATTAAGCGCAATGTGTTCTGTTATATGGGTAGTTTGAATGGAATAGTTTTTCGACGTATTCCCTGCACAAGGTCTAAGGGGTACATATCGCCGGGCATGCGAAAAGTAATTAGCAAGTAAACTGCCACTTTTATTCAGAGAGTGTCATATTATGCACAGGTTGATAAATAGCCCACCCGGAACCAGTCACTGCACTTATCCAAAGCAGCGTGTCATACCACCTGTTCAAAAAACCTTCGTTAGTTTATTTTGTCTATACCCAAACAAAAAGCTATAACATTAAATTCTGTATAACAATTTAAGTCAAGAAGTCCGGATATTCAAAATATAGATTTTTTGCAAGTTTTTTCTTTATTTGCTAACATTGGTACTATCAAACAATTTCTACTAATTTTTATGTTCCAACACTTCCAAAAGCACTTCATGAACATTTTAATTTTGTATGCTGCATTATAATTCTAGTTCACAATAACATCTTTATCAAAAGAAGCAGCTGCAACAATTCAGCACAAATTTAATGTATTAATTATAAAAAAGACTAACAAAATATATACTCAGTTTCAATTTTGTTCCCAAAGAAATTCTTAAAAATCGCCAATTACTTGCACATACAAAATCGTTACCAAAAATCTTGTAAAATATCTAAACAAGATATTTCGAGACCAATATGCAGAAATTTTTAAATTTTTATTTATATTCTTGAAAATGTTTCAAGTTTTTGAATACGTTGTGCAAAAAATCATATTATGGTGATAGGTTTTATCGACATTCACTCGAAAAATCGCCAGTCGGCATTTCGAAAATTAACTTGCCAAACGAGTTCTAAGATCGCTATGTTTGGCGAGAAATGGCCATATCTGACAAACTTGTTCACTGTCTAAACAGTTCTGTATTCAGTTATTTTAAACCAGTGGAGTGTTACGTCTTCATTTCTACTGTCACAAAGACGGTACATAAAAAATTTCTTCAGTCTTGTGTCCACTTTTCAGCATTCAAGAAACTGCATTCTTCGATACTATTTGCCATGTTTTTATCCACTGCTAACGGTTTTCAAACAGTTCAATGGCCAGTAGCAACTTCAACTGCAACGACCCTAGTTGCTTCAGTACGCTTTGATGTTATGTTACTTTTTCTTCAGTTACGTGATATATCTGGTACCAACCAGCGAATATTTTGTCACCATAACTATAGTCACGTGATTGGACATTTCACCCAATTTTGGTTTCACCAGTTTCGTGACGTGCTTCCCAATCATATATCACAGAATTACCAATTTGGATCAATCGACCCTTCATTTCCCGCAGGGCATTGAGTATTTCTTTCACATTTGTCAAAACATTATCCGATCTGACTCAGATTTTAAACATATCCGTTTTTAATGAAATGGTATAATATTCATACCAGTATCAGCAAAAATTCAAAATTTGAGTTAATAGATCTTCCCGCAATGCAGACATGTCCCATAAGATACTTGTTTTTATAAATCGTTTTGTACAATTTTGGAAAATCTGAAAATGAAATCCATATAGTTTTAGAATTTTTCATTGAAATAAACATAACAGGAAATGTTCAATCTAAGATGTCATTAAATGTTGTTCAATCTGAGATTTGTTTAGAAAGTTTAATGTCAGAATAAATTATTTTTCATGACACAGAGTCTTATTTTTTTTTTTGCAATTAAGTAAAAATCTGAAACTTCCCGGTGCCATATTAAAAATTCTAAAATTATACAATTCTTGTACATAATTGCTTATTCGAAACTTCAAATAATTGGCTAAAACTTATTGTCATCCATATGTATTTTTTACCTCAAATATTTAAAATTCTCTAAAAATCCATTTCTTTGGAAATTTCATATTTTGTTTATCCAAAAGCTTTTTAATAAATTGCTTTTTTTTTGTTAAAATTCCTATAATAATAACTCCTTAGTATTTGTTTATTTTCTTAAAATTTGTTTAAAAAAATTCCCACAAAATAAGTTCAATTGAAGTCTTAGTCATCTACTGGTATTATCTTTGAATTTAATACTATTTAAGCACTTTTTCTATAGATACATTTATGTTGCTTTAAAATTGTCCATTGTGGTCATTGATTTTTGGTTTTATGTTATTTTTATAACATTTTATATATTTTTTTTTTTATTTTAAATGAATGTTTATCTTTAATTTGATTTAATTCCCCCCTCAAAACAAATGAAAACTAAAAATTTCTAATGAAAAAACAATTTTTATATAAAAATAATGAAAAAAACAAACATATCGTATAATCTGGTCTCAAAGATGCTGTTCTATCTTTATGAAAAATAAACACTCTATATAAGTTTTTTTTTTTTTGTTTTATTGGATATCAAAAAAACTAAATCTATAAGTTTCCCAATAAATGTGATATAAAGATGATGATCAGGGCAGCGACTTTCATGAAACTCTGAAATTGGAAATATGTTGCTTTACAACACAACTACCCCGCTAGAGGAAAAGATATGTCAAAGAAATTTCAAACTACCAATATTTCTTCTCATATAAGAGGCAAAAAAAAATATGTAAAAACTTTTTAAATTTTTCCAAAAAATGTGAGAAGTAGGCGGGGTAAAATATTGAAAATAAAATTATTTATTATTATTAAATTGAAGTTGGAAAATATTAGAAATTTCACTACTTTATATTATTTTATGGATAATTTAAAAAAAAAATGAAATTAAAAAAAAAATCAGAACTAATTCCGAATTTTTAGAGTAATACAAAACCCAATTTATTTAAAAATTTGTCACTGTTTTTGTTAATTTTTCTCATTTATTGAAAAAGGTTAGATGTTATTTTATCGATCCAGAAAGTTTCACCGTGTGACTAGTATTAGTTTTGGAGAAAATATTCGTTCAATATTGTCCTTCAGAAGTATTTCAATATCTCTATATAAAACACCAGGGTTGCCATTCAATAACTTTCGATAATAACGGTAGTTGGCTACCACATTTACATCAAGACCAAAATGAAAATTTTAAAAAAGCGATTCCATCAAAGACTTGCTTTTTCTTGTATAACCGGTCTTATTTCGTTATTTACCGGTCTTATTTTAAATATCTTGAACCAAAGTTAAAATAACACTAAAATACCGCAACACCGATTTATAACACAAAAATTTGTAGATATAACAAAATTTAATGGTTAAAATTTTGAAATAAAACTCGTGATATAAGAAGACATATGCCAAGATTAGAATCGTAGTTTTAATATGTTCAAATTGGTATTAATGTGGGCGTGGTAATCAACTATCGTTATAATGAAAAGGTAGTCTTTGCCAACCATGTAAAACACCCATGACGTCTAATTCATATAAGTATGACCCAGCAGAAAAGGAATTGAGGTGTTTCTTAAATAACAATTTTTTATTGATTCCAAATTCATTTCTGATTTCCCGCTTTTAAAGAAGTTTTTTTTGCACAACTTCCAAAGATGGAATTTTGAACAAATCCAAATCTTCTCTATCCAACTAGGCCCAATCTCAAACTTAAGGGGTAAAAGGGAGGAGAAAAATATATATAATTTTTTTTTTTTTTGAAAAGGAGTATATCTTATATGTTAAAATACTCCAGAAAAGAAAAGTTTTGATATCCATATTGCCTCTGCTTTGAAGACAGCGCTCCCAATAATTAGGTGAAAAATCTTTCGGAAAAGTTTAAAAAATAATACAAATTCCATCCCAATCGGGATTCTCTCCCAGGAGAGAATCATTAAAAGAATTGAACTTTCATTAAATCATAAGCATTGAGGATCATAAAAGAGAACTTCCACCCTATGACAATCCCATATAAAATTCATTGGTTCCGATCCAAATTTTCATAACATCGAAATCCAAATCATTGCAATGTATTACTTTTTTATCTATTCTTTTGATGTTTTTTTTTTTTTGCTGGGGTGTTTTATTTATTACTCATACGCCAACGTAATATTTAAATATTTATGAAGGACGTTGTTTAAACGAATATTTTCTCCAAAACTAACCAAAAATAGGTACACGATGAAACTTTCTGGACCGGTAGAAAAACATCTAACCTTTTCTAATAATAAAAGAACGTGGTCTATAAGAATTTAATTCTCTAAATGAAATTGCATAAATAAATAAATTAATTTCCTCGGCTTAGTGGTTTGTCCTGCCTGCCAAAACGCGCGCGGTGGCCAAAAATATAGAGCAAAAAGAGCTGTATTTGTATGAAATTTTAATTCACCTTTCGATTACACAGCAAAAATTATTTTAAAAAACTCTTTGCCCCGTTTTTAAGCTGTGCCATTGTGGAAATATCAGACTTGGGCGACGTCAATTACATTTCATAATCATTCACTTGTGAAATTTTTCTATATCACTAATAATTTCAGACCTGCGCTAGTAATTGTGAGCTTAAATGTTCCATGGATAATTTTCAATTTTGTCAATACCAGACATGGGACATAATACCAGTATCTGTGTATTTAATTACAGGCCAATTACTTTTTTATGTTTAATTACATTTAATTGAGTGATTTCCCAGTAATTAAATACTAATCCCCATGTTTGGTATTAAAATTTTACAAGGAAACGATTAAGCGCTCAAGTGTGAGCGTTGGTGTGATATTATTAATGATATGGAAAAATTTCACTTTGTAATTGACATCCCCCGAGTCTTGGAAATATAGTCTTGGAAATATAGTGGTCGGAAAAATCTAATTTTTTAAAAATACTGGAAAAGCATTTATTATGACACACAATCAAAAAGCATTTTTCGCTTTATGGTAACCCAGTAAGAAGTTTTTAAGTTTTCAAAATTTTCTCTTTACCAAATGCAATTTTTTATTGATTAACAACTTTTTAACAGGCCGCGATATATCAAAAATGTTTTTAGCATTTTTCGTAGCTCAAAATTCTGTTTCATTGTGTGTGCTAAAAAAAATATTTTTATTTTCTTTTTTACAAAATTGATACTTTAATAACTTTTTAGCGGTTCGCGATATGTCGGCAATTTTTGTAACATTATTCTAAGATGGCAATACATTTGTATTGTGTGTGATTAAAAATTTTTTTTTAAAGTTTTCCGTCTGCTCTATTGCCTAAATGAGGCACTTTAAAACTTATGAACAAAGATATTTTTTTGTTTAATTTTTGGCGCAGAATCAAATATTGAGTGCAAATTTCATATAAATACGTTCTTTTTTGCTTTGTAGCAAAAGGGACTCCAAATCAGCGTTGTTGTCCACCGTGCGCATGTAGAAGGAGTTGAAATTTTAAAAAATAATTACACCATTTTCTTTTATTGATGTAATAACTGTAAAAAAAAAAGTGATGATATCCCAAAATCAAATTTTCGTGACAAACTCTTATTATATATGTATTTACTAGAGTTTAAAAAAATAATGAGTCTAAGAATAGATTTTCAAAAAAATTTTAATTCACTGCTTTGTACTTGAAATAATGATAAAAATAAATAATTATGGATAACGCATTATTTTTTCAGTTGAAATAATAACAAAATTAACTACTTATTAGCGAGTCAGTGTTATTTGTATGAAAGTAATGCAGAGAGCAAGCGGGGTGTCATTACTGGTAGTCCAACAAATAACGTCATTACTGGTAGTCCAACAAATTCTACACTGGGTGCAGTTCGTTTTTATGGTATTAAAATGATTTCATTGGCATTAGTACGTCAATGCTAACAAATTTTTACCGCCAATGAGAAAAATCCCATGTATGTATGATCCCATCTATAAATACTATTTGGTTAAAATATATATTTGCGTATGCAAAAAATGCGCGAGAATGTATGTGGCTTTATAATTACTATGTATAGTGTTGGGACTACGGTACGTATGGGTGTTATTTAATATTAATTAACGCTCATACGTGCCGTAGTACAATACATATATTATTATGAAAATTTGTTAAAATTGACTAAAACTTCGGTATTTATCTATGGACTTTCGAAAAATAGATACCTCGACTTTTTTTTCTTTTTAGATATTTATAGGATTGTAACCTATCAAAAAATTACACCAACTAAAGTGTTTATTTTATTTTTAAATATTTATTAGTAAAATCTACTGATCGGCTTAATTTTTGTCATGGATTTGCCAATAAATTTTATTTGCCTCGCTCGAAGGATATATAATCCATTTTCAGAACTTTACAGGACACGAGAAAAACGTGAGAAACTCTTTTAAATTCACATTTTTTACTGTTTTCAATACCAGTTCGATAATACAACTCAAATTGTATCCGTGTAAAAAATTTCATTAAAATATTATACATACAACGGGTTGAATTTTGCATTTAAATATGTTAAATTTCCCTAAATTTTTAAAATTTTGTCTAGATTTTAAAAAATTTAAATAAACTGTTTACTATTTGAAAGAGTTTTAGGTAAATTATTTAAGATAATCATGTACAGTGTATAAAAAAAAATTCAATATATCAATTTAGTTAGTTTTTCGAACCGCAATATTTCACTTTTAAAAAAATTTGCGGTCAAAACCGCATGACAGCTTTTAGCAATATTTCTCTACAGAATGATGATTTTATGTCTAATACGTCGTATTATTCAAAAAGAACGCGTTTTAAAACAGTTGTCGCTTATGCTCTTGTGCGAGCGAGGCATTCAATTTAAATTTAGTTCATGGAAATAAGATATTAAATGATACAGTGAAACAAATGTGTAATTTTGAGTTTCAATTTCAGTTTTCAATGTTCCGCTTAAGAAAATTTGTATCTGTGTTAGTCGGGAAGAAACAAGAATATTGCAATTGAGCCACTCTTTATGGCCATATTTTCGTTTCTAATATTTTGGTTAGGCATTTTAAGTTGTATTGCTCTAAACACAAAATAGTGCCATGCGTTTTTTTTTTTTTTTTGATATTTGTTTTATTATATTTATTGACCTAAACTCGCAGATTTCAATGAACTTTGAATGCGTTGTAAAGGAGAAAAAAGAGACACGTCATTTTTAGCTGCCCAATGTCACATTTAAGGGTTGAAACGTAAGGTTTAATTTTGTAAATATACGGAAGTTGAAAGCTCATTATAAATTAAAAATAACATAAAAATAATCTCGATGTATATAAAAACAAAAAAACTAATAAAACTGTAAAAAATATTTCTTGAGCCAGAGTAAAAACTAAAATTTTTAATGACAAAAGAATATTTTTGGTCTTTACAGTTTATTAAGGTCATGATAATTGTTAGGAAAAGACCCTAGCCACGTGTTTTGATTACTAAGAAGACAATAATGGATCAAAATTGATGATTATTAGGTTTTTTGTTAAAGTTCTGCCTATTCTGGAGGCTTTAACTTTTCTAAAACTTCGGGTTCTTATGAGATCTTAAGCCAGATCGAAATATTTGTATCAACCTTACTAATATGTTCCAATTGCTTTATTTTTGTTATAAATTAAAAATTAAAATTTATTGGTTCAAAAAAAAGTACCCATATTGCCGATATAGTGTCCCCAAAGTTGCCACATTTTTGAATTATTTGAAATATAGGGTACAAAGTCTCCTCGGCATAGTCGCTTAAAAACCGAATGGGTTCGAATATCGGAAAAAGCTCAGATATCCTCCTCGATTAAACCAAATAGGCATTGCTATGCATTATTATTTTGGTACCTTTCCTTTGGTACCTAATTTGTCTACAGTTACTTAAAATAGAACAAAATAAACAAAAAAAAAAGTTGAATAAGGAAACTTTTCATCCCACTTAGTAACGCCTACACATGAGATTGGGCAGCTAAAAAAAAATTGTATTCTCTACAACATATCCGTAGTTCATTAAGATCTACCGGTCGGGAAAAAATTAGAAATTTTCTCGGGAAGGGACAACGATTTCTGCTAAAAGTCTGACATTTAAAAATGTTTGAAAGCAACATATGCGCTTAAATATGCAGTAAAACTGCAAAATATTCACTGCAAAATATTCACTTAATTGGATATAAGCACAAAAGACCAAAAAATATGTACCAAATATTTGAGAATATGCATTAAAATTTACAAAATATGCACATAAAGATTGGCTATTTTAAAATGTTTAAGTTTTTACTCGCGGGTGTTATTTTGAAACTGAAATCCCAATTAAATGATTAAGAAGATCAAAACAAATTAATGAAAATAAAATTAAATTCAAAATATGCAAAAAAAACAGTAACAATCATTAAATATGCATGTAAAAATAAATATGCCTTTATGACAAAGTATGCAACAACAAATCGGTGCAATTTTTTATCAAATTCTTTTATTAAAATAAAATATTTGGACAAAATCGTGTTTTGAGCAATTGACTGCAAACATGCATTTGTATGAAAGTCGCTGCCTTGATGATGATGACAAAGATAGAGTTAGATTCAGATAATGTTGCATGTATTGCTCTAAGATGACTTTAGAGAATTTTTGTTAAAATTGTTATTGCTTTTCATTTCTAAAGAAACCAAAAAATTATATATATTTTTGTGATGCACCTTTTTTCTTTGTGGCACAAATGGGTGCTCAAATTCAATAGAATTTTAATGAAAAGACAAGAAAATAGTTTTGAGGGTTATTTTATTGTTGTTGTTTTATTAGATCATGATATACGAAATCAAAATAAGTTGTTTTTTTATTTTTAAGATTAACAAAAGATTTTTTAAATGCCCAAGTAAGAAAAAATGATATGGGGCAACATTAAATTATATATAAATTAGATATGCCATGATATCAATTTTGATACGAAAAATAAGAACATTTATAATACATCAAATTGTATCGAATTCGACACAATCGTATCGAATTAGGTAGAATTCGATGTAATGAGATACAAATTTGTACTATTTGATGTATATTAGATGGAATTTCATCCGAATTTTGTCCCCATACAAATTTTTTGGGTATTATATATAACTGTATCGAATTAGATATAATTTAATATTATTGGATAAGAGTTGATAAAAAAAAGTTGCTAGTTTTTCTCACAAATTGTATCAAATTTTATATAACTACATAAAATTTTAAAACGATTATATGTAATTTGACACGACTATTTTTAATTATACATTAAAAGTTCTATAGTTGTCACCTTCTTTAAATGTCAGTATGCTTTTAAGGCCTGCAAAATTGATTTATATAGTGTAGAATGCCCAAAAGTTCCTTATGGAAGAGCAAACACCAATACATTTAAAGAAAAACTAATTTTTATTCAACATTTTTTGTTGTAAAAACCAATACATACAAAGAAAAAAGAAAAAAATATTTCAATGTTTACCAGCAAAGCATACGAAAGTGTTGTTGCTTTGCGCTTGCGTGTATAAAGTGAAGAACGACAAAAAAAACTAATAAGACAAAGTTGTTTGTGTATTTCGTATTGCTAGTGCTGAGCGCTCTATATGTGTATTAAAACACACAGCCTATATCTAAGTGTTTTTACAAAAACAATTGAGTACCAAGCGCATAGGCCGTGGGCACTTTCATATGATATTGTCAACCTGCCTTAAAAGTTGAAAAAAATAAATTTCAAAATTCTATAAGTCTGTTTAAAAAATTAAAAAAAAAAAAAAAATAGCCGGATTCATGTAATGTCGTATGTAGTGTATACTTCTTATTTCAACACAATAATATCATAAATGTTTTACCAACCCTGCAAAGTTTTTTAAAAATTTGTTTTTCTTATTTTCATTCGTATATCATTCGTAATTAAAATTAATATTTGTTTTGATTGTTTATCATAAAATATTAAATTTTATGTATATAAAAATAAATTTAGTGCAATTTAAGACTAATCGAACGAATTAGATTTAAAATGTAACAACAATTGTAAAGGTACGTACCTGCAAATACTCTCTGTGGATTTTTACACCATATACGAACGTTTTATGAATATTGAGTTAAGTGTCTGAAAAATCTATAAGAGTCTTGTTTTTTAAAAAATTTAATCAGGTCGGCGACTCTTATAGAACTTTTAGTATACCTTGTTTGTATGATAACTAGAGATGATACAAAAAGTGCATTCGAATAATTAATCTTTGCCGAATAGTTCTTACATTTATTTTCATATAAATTTCATATAAAAGTACACTCTAATTTAGATATCTGTAAAATTAAACTGAACCGTAATACTATTTAGGTTCAAATATCATCTTAAATCAATATAAGCAGCCTTGTTTGACATTTTAAAAAGAAAATTTTTATTAAAAACTAGATTTTTCTAAATTTTTTAACCGAATAGTTATTTTGAATAGTGCTATTATTAGCTATTCGGCCGAATGCTCAAAAAATGGAAAATATACCGAATAGTAACCCAATATTCGCGGCATCGCTAGTAATAGGTCCATTCGTTTACAACAAAATTTGCACTAATTTTTACAAATTTGTACTGGATTTTACTGAAATGCGTTCGCGTACACATAAATTTGCAAAAGAGAGCATCTACTAAGAGAGTAAAGTGTAGTGTATTTATTACACATCTCTAAATAAACTCACATCTCTAATCAGCTGTATAATTTATATTTTAACCAGCTGTGTTTCCTTTTTAAAACAGCTGTGTTATTTATTGTAAATAGTAAATAAACATTAATTTATGTATGTATGTGTAAGCATATTATTTACATGTAGAATGATAGAGTTAGGATTAGATTTAAGTACCGTTATTTTAGTTTATAAGGAGACAAATTTTGTAATAAAGGTCAAGTTTTAAATCTGAACTCAAGCCGAGTAATTGGCTATTGTTTTCAACTTATTTAAAAAGTAACCAGCACTTTAATTGTGCTTTGCCTTGGCGCTTTTTAGTGCCGGCATTAAAATTAGAAGCCAGTGGCGTTTGAAACGCCGGCTAAAGCCCTTAGGTAGGAATATCAAAAAGTGAGACACCAACATTACATGGCGATCCTGCCAGGATATGCTTACACATACATACATAAATTAATGTTTATTTACTATTTACAATAAATAACACAGCTGTTTTAAAAAGGAAACACAGCTGATTAAAATATAAATTATACAGCTGATTAGAGATGTGAGTTTATTTAGAGATGTGTAATAAATACACTACAAAAGTGACAGTTGTTAGCAAAAAACCTGCAAATTTTTTACTGAACAAATTTTTGCCAGTAAAATCCAGTAAGAAAACAAAAACATATGATTAAATTAAGTAAACAAATAAAAATAAGCATACATTTAGTAATAAAAACATTTAAAAGATTAAAAGCTGAATTAAACGTGCGGCAAAAAACTAAAAATAATCATTTTCAAACTGAAACAAATTAAAGTAGTCAGTTACAATTATTATAATAACAATTTATCAGTTTTCTAATATCTGTGTTAATTGTTTTTATTTACATTAATATATTAAGAGATGTAAAGCTAATGAATATATGAATACTTCTTACTGCATATTATTCAGGGTACCGAATATCAAAATCAAGTATCATGTATTTTCGTATGTTATTTAACTAGAAACAAAATTAAAAGTCATGTACAAACTAAACAAGTCTAAAAGCTTCCACAAAAGTTTTTTTAATAAATACAATAGCTACGAATTTATAATTATTAAAATGCAATGCATCAAGTACCTAAAACAATATATACTGGGTAGTCTAAATAATACATATTTTACAACACTAAGCTTTTCAGCGCTCATATATTTGAATTAACCAGCAAGTTTTTGCAATTTTTCCGTTTGTTTACTTTTTTGTGCAAGAGCCAGTTTTGAAAGTAAAATTTTCATTTTGCCCAAAATTTACTCATCTACTGGATTTTACTGGAAAAGTAAACGAATGGACCTAATAACGTATGAAGTTATTTAAAGTAGTTTGTGCTGAACACATGTCATTGTTGACAAATATTATTTTTAGCCTTTTTACGAACCTCTATTTTAATAATTTAACTCCGAAGAGTGTTTTGTAGAGTAATTTACGTTTCTCTGATTTTGTTACTATAAATATCGCTTTTTACATAAATTGTTCGATTTATTGGAGCCACGTGGCTCAAACTGAATTTTCTGTTAAAGTAAAAATTTTAATTTTCTCTTGAAGCACATACCTAATACTTTTGCCCAAGTGTGCTCCCGATTGCGCTAAAGTAGTTCTTGTGAATAAAAATATACTTTTTTTTACTTATATAATATCTAAACTCACAGAAAATAATGATGATATAAGTAGCACCACATATAACTGAATGAGACTTTATAATGGACCATATATAATATATACATATATACATTATAATATATACATTATACATTTCTATATAATTTTGCATAAAACAATATATTGCTTTATCCATAATTATAAAAAAAAAATGTATTTATTATTAGATCACATGTTGATATACATAATTATATGAACATTTATGTTGAATTATATAGGAGCCCATATATAACTATATGCATTATATATAATATTATATAGTATATCAGGTATACTAAGTACAATAGCATACAGGCCCATATAAAATAATAAATTGCTCTATACACCCACATATACCACTTTTTGAAAAAACAACAAATCTATATACAATTAGATACAAATATTTATACTATAACATATATAAATACTTATATAGAAATATTTACTTGTAAAAAGTTGCATCTGAATATATATAAACTTTTTTACTTGGGTGTATACGATTTAATTTATAACATGATATTTTTTCAAAACCTTAAAAACAAGTGTTTTCTTTAGAATGTCCTACTTTCGGTTATGGTACAGAGATGTTTGAATTTAATACTAACAAGTATTTCGATTATGATTAGAGGTTTTTGGAGCAGAGGTTGTAAAAAGTTGCAATCGCAAATTTCAAACATTGAATCTGAAATTCGATATTTGTTAGGAACGAAATATTTTAGGACAAACAGAAAAGTCTTTAAAAAGCTGCATATTAACATACTAGTTTTACTTGTATAAATAATACTAAACTGTTAAAAAAAAAATATTTAAATACATTGGAAAATCTAATTATTAACAAATCTTTTGAAAAATTAAAAAAAAATAACTAAAAAATTCCATTCTCTTGGCATAAGACATCTTTAATTGCAGTTATTAAAACATAACTTCTAGGATATAGTCACTGCAAAATAGTTAGACGAGTTATAATGAAATTTTTTCACACTGTGAATGAAAAACTTCTTAAAGTTTTATGAAAAAGCTTCATAGTTTTAATGAAACTTTTTCATTTGCCGTATGAAATTTTCAGTAAATACTTAATATGAAATCATTTCACTAGATTTTATCAGAAACTGCATTAATGTAATGAAAAGTTTCAATGGACGAGTACCAGTGACAATTCATAGATCTAATGCGAAAATTCATTGATATCACGCAGATAATTTTCTCAGTGATAAGACATTTATTTAACTGCGAACTTTTTTTTTATTAATTAATAATCATATAATTACAAATTATAACCTATTACCCTAACCGAGCACTAGCTACTATGGCCTTCGGCGCGTTGTAGCGAAAACAGACCAGTGCCTCTAGTGGGAATCGAACCCACGACCCCCGCACTGATAAGCCAGCACGCTACCAACAAGCCTACCGGGGCACACAAACTTCGAACTTAATGTAGGCCTTTTAAAGGAAAATGATCGAAAATTCAACTATTTTATGTTACATTATGTAAAAGTGTAGATGCTTACAAGGTCGGTTTATCAGACTTGATTAATATTTTTTTGTTTTTATCTAAACTTCATTTCAATCGATTGTAATATTTAAAAATTGGTAGTTTTTAAGCTGAGACTATTTGTATGATGACGATGCTGCTGCTATTTTTATGTTATATGATACATTAGATGATAGTCCACATAATCGAATAAAATGTGTTGTACGTGTGTGCAAGTTTTCCCTTTTGAGTTTGACACTTTTACCACTAGAATATTTGTGTCAACCCATTGCCTACCTGCTGTTTCCTCATATTTGTCCATTCATTCGATACATTTTTCTGTATTGGTCATGATTGTCTATGCTTAATTAAAGTATCCTACTGGGAATCGATTATGTGTAAGCATTTTTTATGCATGGTATTGAATCATTTATTTCGAATAAAGTGAATTTTATAATTTGTTAAAAAAAAAAAAAATATCTTCCCATATATGAAAATTTGTTTTGATTAAAAGTCATTATTTGTCATGCATAGTTTTGTTCATAATTTTTGTTGTTATTGTCTTTGAACAATAGAAAAAATCATTATAAAATATGAATTTTATTATTGTTTAAACTTTAATATCATTCTCCAAAAATACTATTGACAATTAACAGCATGTTATCACTTTCTGTTAAAACTTTCTATTCAAATATTGATTTACTGGTTATTTCCCATACAATTTTTATCAAAAAAAAAAAAAAATAAATTTTTATAAAGAAAAAGTTTAAAATTTTTTATTTCACAATTATCGTTTTTTTGTATTCAAAATATTCACTTTAAATTTTAATATTTTAGATTTAATTTGTAGGATTTTTTAATTAAATTTTATTATTGTTACAAATTTATTGATTATTTTTATTTTTTATTAAATTTTAATAACAATTGATTAAAATTAATTTAATTTTTATGCATTTTATTTATTGAATTTAAATAACAACAATATTGTTTATTTCATATAAATAATATTTTATTTATGAACATGCATAATTTAACCACTAGAGTACATCATTTTATGAACAGACATAAATCAATGGGAGTTTGTGTTTTTTCATATTAACCAAACATAATGAAAATATGACAGGAAAATGTTTAAAAAATAAGTCAATAATATTTAATATACACAGAAAAAATTATCAACCTAAAATATCTGATTAAAGATTTGATTTGAATTTATTTCTAAACAAATATTTAATTGAATCAATAAATATTTTTATTGACTTTTAAATATATAAATACATATTTTATTTTAGACGCAATTATTATATTATTTTTTCATACACTAAATGCATAAATAGAAAATTTTCAGTATAAAATACCAAATACATTTGAAGTTAACAAACAAAACAAGCACACACACAAACAGACTAAGCATTGCAAAAAAATACACATACCAACGTATAGATCACACACTTTTTTTGTGAGTATCATATTTTTTTTTTTTTGTAGAAGTTATTTATACCTTTTTTTTCCTTCTTAATTTTAATAAAAGATTTAATTAATAGTATCATTGCCGTGATAGGTGCAAAATCAATTAAAATTTTAATTGATTCAATAAATTTTTTAATTGAAACCCGTTTTTAGTTTTTTCTGTGTATAAACCATCTTACTCCACTGTGTGAGATTTTGTAGAGAAGTTTTTCAATATGCCTGATTTTTCTGGCATTTTTATCAGAGTTTTTATATCCAAAGCAATTTTGATCACGATAACATTAATAATACAGAGTTTGTTAAACTCAAAGAAATCAACCTGTAAAAATAGCTATAAAAAAAATCTACTAAAAATTGATTAAAAATTACGTTGCTGAAAAAACTTTTTTGCTAAATATTTGTTAGATAGGCACAGCAAAAATAAAAAAGGTAAATTTACAAAATTTTAGTTATATTCGAGTAGAATTTTTGTTAATTGAAAATATCAAGTTACTGTAATAAATTTACTAAAAATTTTGTATTTAGAGACAAAAGCTGAAAATAAAAAATTAAAAATTTACGAAATTTTTGCTAAATATACACTGATAAATAAAGCTCGCACAAATAGCTGCAAATTCAGTGCCAGAATTTGCCAAGCAGAATTTTGAATGAACTACAGAACTATATTTAAAAAAGTTAGTTAAAAATTTTAACTAACTAGACTGTTAAATACATTTAAAGGGTCCGCCAAATAACTTTTTTTTTTTTGAACTTCTGAACCAATTGTACTTTGTATGGCATCATACCAAGGTCTTTATGCGAAATTCGTCTCAATGATATCTCCGAAATGTTCAATTGTTGAGAACGACGGTGAATTGATGTTAATGGCGCTTCATGCACACTTTCTGCCACAGCAGCAATATTCTCGGGTGTACGCACTGTTTTTGGCTTTTCACGCTTTGGTTTATCGATGAGGATGCCAGTTTCTTTCACTTTTTTCACAAGATAACGAACATACGGACCATATTCGTTCAGCGGACGGATAAAACTAATTATCTGTCAAATCAGACATGAGCTAAGTGTTACCATTCACGAAATAAGCACTAGTTAAAAAAAAGCGTTAGATGGCGGACCCTTTACAATACTGGGTAAATTAGCTAAGAATGTGGCTACAGCAACTGATCTGTTAAGCTAAATCAACAGACAATTTCTGTTAGAATGGTCTCTCCGGATCAGACGAGAGGCAGGTTCATAGTTATTACCGGCAATAGAAGTGGTTTATAAATACTACGTACAATGTACTCTCGAAAAAAAGTCAGTAAAGTCAGCAAAAAATGTTATTAAGTCAGTGAAATTTTAGTCAGGAGGGTGCTTGCAAAAAAATTCCTAATGTCAAAAAATCAGTAAAAAAATTTTAAATTCTGCAAAAGTTTTGCTAACATCTAGTTGATTGGAAACTAAACAAATCCTTGCTAAAATTTAAAAAATTGTTGCTGAATATTAGTAGGCTGAAAAAAATTCAAAAAATATGTACAGAAATTATAATTTAGTTAATTTATTTGCTAAAAATCCTAAAAAAAACATTGTGATTCTTTAAAAAAAAAAACACAATACATAAAAAATATAAAAGTGTCCATACAACGACGACATGCATTAATTTAATATCTGAAAATGTATAGAAATAATTATATATAACATAAACAAAAATATATTACAACTACTTACATGCATGGTGGTTTAAATGATGACAATTTGAAATGAACCTAAATGTCGTAGATATTTCTAGAAACAACACAGAAAAATAACAAAATATAAAATACACAACCCTTTTCTTTTTTGCAAACAGAGAAATTAAATATAAAAAATTACCTAAGATGTGTGTCATTGTCTTTCGTTATAGCCTGTCTACCTAAAGGTATATTTGGTTGCAATTTTCCCACAATCAATAAATTACCACTATACAACTTTAGTTTACAAATACACATTTTGTTTTTATTAAATTTAAATATTTTATTTCGCCTGTAATTTGATTAATAATAAATTTTTTTGACAAGGGGGAATTAACACAATAATTGAGTCTGTTAGATCAACACTTTCATATGTTTTCCTTTTGTATGGAAAACATATAAAAAAAATCTTCCATGATTGATTTTTTTTATATGTCTTTAACGAGTTGTACTTTTTAGTATCATTACACGTCTCTACTACATCATGATATGCCGCGATATGTACTTCATTCTGGGTTTATATTTCAATCTGGTTTTCGTTCACACTATTAATGTACTTATTAGCACAATTTTTTTTAACAAAATAAATTAGTAAAACATTAGTAAAATATCAGTTTAAAACGGTTAAGTGCTAAATAAGAATAAGTAAAATTTTAGCTGAAAACACAATTTCTGCAAAAAAAATTTGCTGAAAAATAGTATATTTGATTTACAAGACGTTTTACTAATTTAACTTTTAACTTTTTTAGTGTAAAAGTCTATTTTGCTCTATCTCGTTTAGTTTCCTAGATATAGCCTATTATTTGATTATTAAAAAAATAAATTATCAGAAAATAATGCATAAAAGCGGACACACAAAAAATATATTTTTGAAGACAATTATGGTTTAAATTAACTGGCAAATTTGTAAATTTGAGAATCACGAATTACTAAATATAAGCTTGAAAAATTAGTTTAAATATATGAACTAAACCTAAATAACTCAATTAAACGTAAGCAACAGAAAGAATTAGTTCAGCTGAAGTAGACCACGTTTAACAGATGTTTGTACTAACTTTTTTGTTAATTTGCGTACCTTAAATTTAGTTGAAGTCAAATAACAGTATATTTTCCTACAATCAGCAAGCATGTTTGTTTAAAAAAAACTATTAGAGATTGCCATAAAGCTCAAAAATAAAATATCGTAACTATCGTCCCAAAAATACTGTGAGTAATTTGTTGTTGTACATTTTTTGATTTTTTGTGCAAAATGGCATTTATTTTTGGTCAATATGACATTTTTTTCAACAAACGCCTAAAATTGTAGCCAAAAATTGTACTCTTTAAAACGTTAAAATGGCCAAAATTAAAGAAAATTAACTAAATGCTTTTAGAATAAAATAAACAAAACATTTGTAAATTTTAATTTATAAAATCTTTAACAAGCTAAACTTTGGGGAATATTTATAATATACAAGGGTCGAGGAAATTATGTTCTCTTTATAGTCCCTAACTTTTTCAAATAAACTCGTGCTGGAAGGAACGAAAGACACAGAGTTAGAGTAGATTTCAAAAATATATTCGATGAAAGTCTTTCTGGCGTGCTTCGAATTTGTGTGTATACTAACTGCCTGTTTATATATAAGAAACGATAATAAATTTCGTTGGTTAAAGATAGAGGAACGAAAATTTGTTGTTGTTTCTTATGTATTTTTGACGAAAGTAAATGTCAGTTTATATCGTTTCGTAATAAAAAAACAAGCTCTAAGCTTTTCGAGCTCTCTAGAATACTGTATAAAAGATTAGAAGAAAGCAATCAATAAAATTAGTCCACCCAACTGAGATAAACGTATTGAAAGCGCTGTGACCTGCCGGGTCGCATCGGCCGCGCCGCACGCGACGCGCCCGACGCTAGTCGGGTCCCAGCGCATACAATACGTTAATTGCACATTAATCACTTACCTTTCACAAACATTTTTAAAAATTTTTCGTATACCGCTTGAAGCATTAGTATCACTAACAAGTACTGCGGGTCTTCTACATTGTTCCTTCATAACCTCAATTGATTTTTGTTTAATAAAATTTCTTGAGTTGGATGATTGGTATACCCAATCAAGTAACATAAAGCATATAGTACACAGATATCTAACTCTATGACAATTGCTGTCAGAGGACGCAACTCTTGAGAATATGTTGGACATACGTCCTATACCTATACATAAAATATTTAAATGTATATGAAAAATGTGTTTGTTGTTAAATGAAGAAGAAGAGGAGTTTGATATCTATGTACTCTATGATATAAAATTTAAATTTTTTGTATAATGTTTACCGGCAACGTATTCAAAGTGTTCATTTTCCATCTCATACTATTCAGGGCCGCACTTTAGTAAAGATATAGATTTTTAAAGTTCGCTATAGTTAAAGAACTAAAGGGTCCGCCATCTAACGTTTTTTTCAACTAGTGCTTATTTCGTTAATGGTAACACTTAGCTCATGTCTGATTTGACAGACAATTAGTTTTATCCTTCCGCTGAACGAATATGGTTGTGTATACGCTTGAAAAACGCTGGGAAATATTGCGATACTTTGAAAATCATGGTAATGTTGCAGAATGTGTTCGAAAATTGCCATTTTTCTTCGAAAATGAGCAAGGAGTGGCCGTTACAGTCAATGGCGATCGTTATCGGGCCATGTTGAACGAATTTTTGTTCACAAAAATTGAAGAGGAGGATATTGGCAACATTTGGTTTCAACAGGACGGAACAGGAAGCCATTGGTGAAATACAGCTGCACACAATCGATAATGTGTTTAAAAATTGGACCGATCGTGTAGGCTACTACATGGCCAGCCGAGGCAGCCATTTGAATGAAATTATTTTCCATTATTAATCGGCAGGATTGTACTTTCAAATAAAAAAAGAAATTTGAGAAAATATTCAGTAGTTTTTTTTTTAGCATTTTCAAAAAAAAAAAGTTATTTGGCTGACCCTTTATTTGCAAAACACTTTTTTTAGGTAATCTAAATTTGTTAATAAACTTTTTTATAAAATAATACACTCAGGGAACTTCTGCTTTAAAAATATGTAGTTGTTTGCGTTGTAATACAGTTTCTTTATGTTTAATGTAAATGTCAGTCATTTGTAGAACAAATAAAATTTTTTACTAGCCTTGTAGTTCGTTTAAAAAACAAACCACATCAAATAACTCTTTTTCGATTTTACATTAATGTTTTACAGTCATTTTTTTGTTATTTAAAAAAATGCTTGTTTATATTTTTTCCAACAATTGTTAGTAATTTTTTGAACTTTAAAAAACAAATGACAATGTTAGTTGAATTTACTGAAATGTAAGTCGTCCTTTCTTTAAGTGAAATTTCATTTGTTTTAAACTTCATTAGCAGTGGTATTTACCTACATAGTATTCTAAGTGTACAACATTTTTAATAATAACGCAACTCTTTTGCAGCATTCAAATCAACTATGATCTTTCATTTAATTAGAACACGTTTTGAAGGGCGCCATCATATTCTCTATGCATCTATTTAAAATTTAATTTTCTCATTTTTCACGATTTCGTTAATAAAATATCTAAAACGAAAAGAGATCCAAGACTTTAATTCGTACCTTTAGCGAACATCACAGGTCACTTAATTTGTAAAAAAAATCGCGAACTTTCTCTTTTAGTTTAAGAAAAAAGGATATCCTACATTCTTCAAGGATATCATACATACTTCACCGATATCATACATTCTTCACCCAATTGCAATTAATTGAAATGGGTTTTAATGCTCACAGATCATACATTTAGACCATATTAAAAGTTCTACGAATAACTTTTAATTATTCTGGTATTTGAATATATATGAAATTTTAAAGAAAATACGAAGTTTTTGGTAAAAGCAAAATTGACGAATATTTTGAAAAGTGGAGCTTATAATAAAATTTGGTATTCCCATTAGTGATCTATGTAATAAAATATATCACAATTGATAAGTTGCATCTTCGAAAAGTTTAATGTCACATTAAAATGTAGCTTAAAATAATATTCCACTAACCCCGGGGCCTTTTAAAGGTTAAACAATAACCACCCAAAAAAATAAAAGATGTTAAACATATTTAATTCCCTCGTTTTTATAGTTTTCTAATAAATAAAAAAAAAATTTTAAATCTATTGTTACATCATAAAAGACTCATTTAAGACAATTTAGATTTATGTCCTTCTTTATATGATCTTTTTTTTTGTCCTATTCACAAGGGAACTACCGCGAAGGGTAGTGAGTCTAACCTTTTGGATGATTTGGATGAATCTTATATATATATGTTATAAAGGACATAAATCTAAGGTTGACCTGTTTTTGTTTGTTCGTGTGCCAAATCGAAGGTTTAAAGGATGGAAAGTTGGGTCAAATATGACCAAATTTTGAGTTTTTCTGATAGTTATTTAATTTTTACCAAAGAAACCATAGGCAAATGTGATATCACTGGAAAAGTATTTGAGAGAAGTATTTTGCTAAAATGTACGGCTAACTTTTGTTACTTATATATAAAATTATATATCGCTGAAAAGATTTTAAAAATACACTACACGAAGTGAAAATAAGATTACCTAAACACATAAGATAAATTAAATATTTTGAAAACCGATATTCTTGGCACCTTATGTATGTGCGCATTCGTCAAAAATGTATATAAATTTAATGTACTCTAGAAAATATATGATATGCATATTAGGGGCCGGTCGATTTAAAAATCGCTCAACGTTCAAGGAAAATCGTATTCTAGGGATCAAAATAAGAAACTTTGCCGAAGGAACCATACCTCTAAAACGAATTATGATGTCCCGACTTTTGACCCGTAGGGTAAAATTTTGAAAAAGCCCACTTTGATATTTCAGAAAGTAGGAGGAATCTCTCCAAGATTATGGGAGCTACTTCTTCTCCGGGAGACACGCTAGGAGATTAATGCATAAAACATCATTCTAGGTGACCGTTAATCGTGTTTTTATAGCAAAATGTGCAAATCTCGGGATAGAGATATTTCAGAAAGTAGGAGGAGTCTTTCCAAGATTGGGGTCTCTATTTCTTCTCCGGAAGACGCTCTAGCAGATTAATGTATAAATTGTATTCGATTGGGTTGAATTCGATTGGGGCACTCTAAATGGGTTAAAGTGGGATTTTTCAAAATTTTAAACTACGGGTCAAAAGTCGGGACATCAGAATTCGTTTTAGAGGTATGGTTCCTTCGGCAAAGTTTCTTATTTTGATCCCTTGAATACGATTTTCCTTGAACGTTGAGCGATTTTTTTTGCCTCCATACAAATCGATCCGGCCTAATGCATATATATTTGCTATGCATATTGTATATGTTTTGTACTTACAGATCTTTAAAATGGCCCAATAATGTCCTTTCGGGAAAAACCCGATCATATCCGATATATGCCGAATATCAAATAAAGCAAAAACACGAGTCGATTTAAATTTAATGAGCATTAACATACCGCACTTGATCAACAAGAGGGTATTAACTCAAAATTTTTAAAATTTTCAGTAGAGTCAAAAAACTGTTTATGGCCACATTTTAACAGAATTTAAAAATTCAAACATATCATAATAAGCAAATTCCATTTGAAAATATATATACATTGTTTTTGTTTTAAATTTTACCACTCATTGCAAAAAAAATCAATTTTTTGAGTTAATACCATTTTTTTGAAAATTTATCTATTTTTTTTGGTATTATTTTATCAACAAAACAGTATCAACTCAAAATACAACCAAATATAAATAAAACAGTTTGATTATTTTTAACATAAATAAAGGCTCAAATCAAAATAATACCTTTTTTATAAAAATATACGATTCATTTCTATTTGAACTTTTGTATTAACTCGAAATAATACCTTTTTGTTGAAATAAAGGTAATCACTACATTATCATGAAAATGGTCTCAAAAGTGGTTTTCGAGATGAAAGAGTAATCGGAATACGTTGAAATTTTTACAGTAGATAGATATTGATGTTGTTAGTTGATTTCTTGAAAAAAGTGATATTTTAAAAATTTTGAGTTAATACCCTCTTGTTGATCAAGTGCGATATATGAATTGGACGTCGTACCGGTATACATATAAAGTACCCAAAAATTACTACATTTTTTGGAACAACAGCAACAATAATACAAATTTTTACAAAAAAAATTAACCGGGGAATGCTTTTCTGAAATACTTTGAAACACTCTGAAATACAATTTCCTATGATTTCTTTGGAAAAGATGCAATAACTACCAAAAAGAACTCAAAATGGGGGTCATATTTGACCCCACTTTTCAATCATTAAATCTTCGAGATGACACTTAAAAAAAATAGGTCAACCTTAGATTTATATCCTTTATAACATATATAAGATTCATTCAAATCAAAGTGTAACCTTTGGGATAGTTCCCTTGTCAGTGGTTGTTGTAGCAGTTAGTGTTGTAGTTATTTTTGGTTAATGTGCTGGTTATAACTTTTTGACTTCCATTCATGGTGACATTGACTATTGTCTAATGGGATTTAGATATGGAGTATGTGTACTTTACTCTTGGTTTGAATATAATTTGATTATAAAGAAATTGAAATAGAAAAAAACTCAGTGGCTATCCACACACTTATAGGTTAGAAAAACCTTTTTTTTCTTTTGAAAAAAGGGATTTTAGTTTTTTTAGGATTTAGTTTCAGGGAGGCCTGTATTGTTGTTACCAAAAAGGTATGAGTTTTGTAAAATGTTGTTATAATTTAACACGTTATCTAAACAACTTAATCATAATAAGGGTATATAATAAAAACTATATGGTTTATAGGGAAAAATCTACAATTTCTTAAGAATCCTTAATTTTATGTAGTATATAAAAAAGTGCCATTTGGTACATATGTTTCATAAATATAATTTTATGAAACAACATAATTTTTAAATTTATTTAAAACATTTATATAAAAATGTTAATTTTCTTTCTACACGCTGAAAAAAACGCACTGCTGATAAAATAAATGTATTTGAAAAAACATTTCCTTTTCCCATGTTTCTAATATAAAACGTTTGATTGCAAATATAATTTTGTTTGCCTGTAAACATATATATGTTTGGAACAAGTGAAAAACGTTTACCGACAAACATATATATTTTTATTATAAGTATGTTTGCATGTTCCAAAATTTAGCTATTTTCCTACACACAGAGAAAAATTTAGTCAGTTGCCAACTGATATTCGGTTACTACGTCTCAAATTCATTTATTACGAATTTCAGTCGTTTGGTACAACGGAACATTAGTTTTCACAACAAATTTCGGTTAATTCAACTGAATGTTAGTTGTAACATCAACAATATTCAGAAACCTAATGTAAATATCGTTGTAGTAACTGAATTCATAGGTTGTTATCATTAACCCACTTGGTGCAACCGTCCTTTTAAAAGAACATCTGACAAATGAGAGAAAAGCGCCGCTATGCACGTGCATTTCTGTACATATTTTTTTATATTATTATTGTTTATGCTTTGTTATTTAGCTTCGCAGCTCGAAAGCGTCAGTTGGTGAAAGCCGTTCCGGGTACTTTAATTGCTTATTGAGTGCTTTGCGAATAGTAATTTTTTCTAATAGTGCGTAATAGAAAAAAAACATGTAAGTAAATCATTTACATCCAGTTAATTGATATTTTTTGCTTAAAAATGAATAAGAGTAACATCTTAGTTAAACAATAAATAAATGGAAAGCTTGCGTAATGCTGTATTGCAGCGCAAAGTGTACTGTCTTTGAACCGTACTTTTAAAAGGACACCCGATTCCGGGATATCTATAGGTTTAAGAAAAAAAAGTTATTTGATAAAAAATGTTAAGAACCCTATAAAGATTTAAGTTTCGAAATAAAAATTTAAGTTTTCAAAAAAAAAAATCCCGGCGCTATCTGGGTTAAAAAACACTTTTAAATTCGGTTGGCACTTTTTTTTCTGTGTGTACTATCTAAACATTTTAAATTTGAAAATATATCTTTCTTTAGAATAGAAAATTTCAGTTTTTGTAAACATATATATAATTACCTGCAAACATATTCAAAAGTTTATTTTTAATGCGTGTAACAATTAGAGTCTCCCGAAAGGTTGTCTTCGATCTTAATAAAATTTAGATATGCGATGGAGGATAATAAGGTAAAGGTTTTTTTTTGTAACTACCCAATACCATGTTTAAGAGTTAAAAGGTAGGGTAAAAATGTGTACATTTTTATGGGAAAATATGTGCGACAATAACGAAATTTATACATAGTACTCAAGAAAACAAACAATTTGATACCCATATGTTTATATAGTTAACTTAGGGTTACCATTTATTTGAAATATTTAAAATATAGGCAAAAAAATCCTCAGACACACTTAAACCAACTACAATTCCTAAGCAAAACGCCAAATTTAATATAAAGAATGCTTACGATTTTTTTTACATTTTTTGTTAAAATCGTCCTGCAGGTTTTCATAAATACCACAAAGTAAAAATTGTACCTATATATCAACCATTAAATCGTCAAATGGTTAGTATAAATAATATATATTAATATCTTTATCGTTTTTATATCCCATAATGATAACAATTTAACCGTACGATGCATACCCAACTTTTTCTACGAGAACACACACCCGGGATACGTTTGTACCTACTAGCTTATTTTGGATTTTTCTAATGTTTAAATGGTCCAATTTCATTAGTTTAAATGCTTATATTAATATTTTACAAATGTTTTAGTTTTGGTTTCATGCAAATATTTTACCTGGTTCAAGAGATATAGGAAAAAAAAGTCACGGGCATGGGATAGCCAAATGTGGTGTATGTTTACGTTGGTGTCGACTTTGGAAGCTCTGAACCACTGATCCGAATCGGATCAAATAACCTTTAAAAGATTAGAAATTACTTATATTTCCTCGATCCCTAAGTTAAGCCGTTCCTGAGTTACAGCACTGCAAAGTTGCAAGTGGATACATTTTTCCCGGGTGTGTGTTCTAGGGTTAAAAAAAATAATTTTTTAAAAACGGTGATTCCAAAAAAGCTTTTTTTTTTATAATTTTTACGTAATAACAATTTATAGGCCTTAGATTTCAAGTAAAAATTATAAGCTTTCCAATACTCGATATTTACTAATATTTATATACTCGTTATATTTTTGGTTATTGGGTGATTCGAAATTTTGACTCTTTTTGGATTTTTGCTAATAAAATCGTAAAAGACAATAAAACCCTGAACGTAAAAACCATACGTCAATCTGGTAACATTGTGAAATAGCGACGGCGGAGATTAGAAAAATAAACAAAATCTGAAAATAGAATATTTGTGTTGTTAGTGTTGTCACTTCTAAGTACAATATACAATAACAGAAAAAGCTAATAGGAAAGAAAACTGCAATTTAGCTGCATTTGATTCGCGGCCATACTTGCGTGTGATCGCTAAACGGTCATGACTTGGTATTGTTACGTTTGTAATGTAAGATAAGCGCAGGTTTGATTCTTACAGGCGCAGGTTGTTGAAAAATTTATCATATAGAGACAATCTGACAATTAGAATTCACAAAAATAATACAATTTAAAAATAAATCACTGATGGGTCTGTCCATAAAAGGCAGAAACTAGTATAGTCTGATTTAAAAATTAATAGTGGTTATAATTTTTAGAGAAAAACGATTATTCCTCTTCTTGACCTCAACATTTCTAAAGACAATAAATATTGTTAGTTGTACGTTGATACTTTTTCCTATATCGGGGACAGTTGACTTGTAGCAATATTATAATGGATGACTGTTTTGCCATAAATGATGTAATTTTTTCAAGATTCCTTAATTAAAATAAAGAAAAAATTACTTCTTCGCTTATGTATTTTTTTTTTTTGTTTACCACATTTTTTATTTATTCCAAATATTTTCTTTATATAAAATAATTTTCTTTTAATAAAAAGTATTTGTTTAACTTCGCTTTTTATTTCAACAATAAAAACAGTTTGATTGTATTTTGAAAACAATTGAATTTAAACAATGAACGTATTTTGAGTGGCCAAAAATTGACCAAAAATGAAACGAGTGGATGGCACTTAAGTTGAGCTAATATTACACCGAACATATCTATCCTTATTGATGGCCATTAAAACGAACATCTTTTATTTTATCTACAATAAATAACTATTGAATGAATGAACAAAAAAAAAAAAAAAATGGCAAAGAAATATTTTCCACTAGTGAGTACAAATAGAATAAAAAATATTTTTAATGGATTTCATTCAGGGTGGCCCTTATAAAAATATTTTGATTATACTTTAAACAATAAACAAAGAAAGAAATTTTTTATAACTAATATAAATTTTGGTTTTTTTAATGGGAGATGAGGGTTTATTTTAAAAATTTCTAAATTAAAGGACACTCAGTTTATAAAATGAATAAATTTCAGGTAATTTAACGATTATTTTCATGACCGTTTCTATATTTTTAATTACACTGCGCAACTAGAAAAATATTAAAAAAAAATATTTCGGGCAGGCTGATTTCAATGGTGTACCCAATTTTCACACCTAATTCGCAATATTGCATTAGGGTTTTGCATGTTTTAATGAAGTTTTTTATACATGAAATTTTAAAACTAGTTTGATATAATTTTTGTTAAAAAAACGTGTTCTGATGATGGGAACCTAGAAAATTCCCGAAATAGATCTATCAACACATTCCTGAATGTGATCAATTAATAACTTTGAAAACAAAAACTCTATAGATTATTTGTTAGGACAATATCCTAATAAAGAATTATAGAGTATGGCCCCGAACTTGAATAATTTTCATTTTCTTATTTTAAAACTAAGATATTTTCTCTTCATTTTTTATGATAAACACTTGTGAGGCCTTCGGCAACATTTCACAAAGATCAAAACATTTTTTTGCGTAAACAAAAGAAAAAAACTTAACAATTATTTCATGTAATGAAAAAACGGCGGTTCACTGGAAAACGCGAAATATGCGTAACAATTATATGGTGAAAAAGGATGAGCTATAAGTTCATCATTTACTATAATATGTAAACAGCTTAAAAAATTACGTGTACCAAATTAAGCTAAAATGATATTTGCGAAAGTAATCAGCAAAACAATAGTGCTTACCCTGAAGCAGTTCCAGAAGGCCTTATTAAATTACCGAGCGCTTCCAAAAGCTAATCTAGAAGGCATGATTTTTGCTCGGAATGTTTCATTGGTATGTCTCTTTTAAGCAGGTGAAATGCCTTCCCTAATTGCTTTATTCTATGCAAGGCGGTTAAGCGCTATTTTGGAAGCAAACAAATATAGTTACTGCTTACCAAATCGATGTTATTTTTTGCTGGGTAAGTTTAAAAAAACGTTCAGCTCATAATTTTTTAACATAAAACTTTAAAATACTTTTGTAGACATTCAGTATAATGAAAGTTTTTGTTAAACTAACTTCCGCATATGTTAACTTTTTTAAGCGGTTTACATATTATACTAAAAGATGAACTCTTAGGTCATAACTTTTCGCTATGGCTGTCATAAAATTTTAAGATTTTATTTCCCATGAACCGAACTATCTTTTTTTATTTTTTACACGAAATAATTGTTCATATTTGTCTTTTTGCTTAACTCTATACAAAAATTCTTTGAGCATTTGCGAAATGTTATGATAAATTGGTCAAATATAGTAAAATATAGTAAAATCTGATAAAAAAAAAAAAAAAAACTTGGATTTATTTATCAGTGCTTCATTCCAGTGTAGAAACAGTAATGACATGTCATTCGTTTTCTCACTACCAGTAATGACACCAATTAACGCTCTGCATTGCTTTAGCACAAATTATAAGGACTTAACAAGTTAAATTTTCCCATTACTGTAATGAAATAAAGAATGCGTTACCCATATTTTCATCATTATTTTAAGTATAAAGTAATGATCTTATAATTTTTTGAAAATCTATTTTTAGACTGATTATTTTTTCAAATCTAATAAGTACATATATAACTACTTATTTTTAATTTTTTGTAAGCTGGCTAGTAATGACATGTTGTGCAAGCAAGTCAGTTATATGTTTATCTATCAAGTGTAACATGTCGAGATAGCTCAGATGGTAGATTTGTTGACTGGCTAGCTAAAGTCCCAGGTTCGAAAACCGTGTGGGAACATTTCATTAAAAAAATTCTTCAATAAAAAAATATTTTTTTTTTATTAAATTTAGTTTTTTGAAAGTTTTTTTTTTATACTCATTATTTTTGTCCATTGTAGTAAGTATATAGGTAATCGTATATTTTTTGATTTTTCTTAAGGTTTTTAGCAATGACATATCATTATGTTGTGCGACATCCCCTTATAAAATAATGTAATGACAAGTGTAAGCATTGCAATACCAAATATGTACTTATATAACTACTTTCATGGTAATGCTGTTCTACACTGGGATATTAATTAAACAAATTTTATTCCCAAATTTGTATAAAAAATTTCATTAAAACATGCCAAACTTTAATTCCATTTTCGGAAAATTCTGGAACATAATTGAGAAAACTGGGTACGCCATTATAGTCATCTTTGTCGAAATATTTAAGATCAATTGTCTTATTTTCGATTTTTGAGGTAAATGTTGTAGCGCTGTGTTATTTTCAGTTTTATACAATAGTTTCTTCATAAAAATTTGTGTGTTTAATTAAAACTTCTATTGAAATAAAGCTTTTATAGTTTCCATACAAATAAATATTAAAAATCACACCTTAAAACTATAAATTTAAAAAAAAAAATTAATAATGACACTCTTTTTTTTGAAAATTTCTATAAGAAAAGTCGTTAAAATTTTAAAATTTTATAAATTCATAATTCCCCAGACACTTTTAATTATATGACATCAACTGCTTGCGCGGTCCATAAAATATTTCTATGTGTTACAAAATTATGCAATTGTTTTGAAGCTAAAAATATTTCTAACACATTTGTTCAAACTCCCATGCCGTCTTCTTTTAAGGTTATGCTTCATATACCGAAAGGGCTTCTTTTTTCTCTGTATCATCAACATATTTTTCAATCTCTAACGAGGTGGTGGCTTCATTGATCTATATCATCTACTAGTTATGGATTTGTTCATACTATGGGATTCATCGTGCATGTTGCATTTTGTCATATTGTATCCATAAGATATGTTGTTAGCACGCTTGATTTTCGATTGCCTTTATTAGGTGTAGAAATTGTATGCCTAAAGATAGAGATAATTATGAAATTTAAAGAATTTATGTTTATTAGCAATTTAAATAAATGCACGTAAATTTTTATAATATTTTTACATGTGTGACAAATAGGGTGAGCAATGAAGGCAGAAATTAAAGAAAAAATCTTTAGTGATTTTAAAAATCATCTGCTTCAAATACACTGCACTGAGTCACATTTAGCCAATTTAGAAGGACTAAGATTTTAATTTTTAAAGATAACATGGCAAAAAAATTTGGTATGTTGATAGTCCTTTATGTTCTAACTTTGTAGATGGATATTTTATTTAGTAAAATTCATGTAAATTAAGACGGATATTGTCCAGAAACTAAATATGCAGATATTTGATATGTTGAAATATACTTGCTTTCCATAAAGGGATCATGGCCCGTATTTTTTTAACGCAAAATAACATTAAAAACATTAATATATCGACTCCAGAGCCTCCTTTTCACATAACCCTAGCAAAATTTTTTAAAACAGATTAACCTCTGAACCAGTTCTAGCACAACTTCTTTTAACCACTGATTATATAGAACCGGTTCTGGAACAGGTTCCTGGGGAGTCGAAGTGTAAGGTGTCACTGTCACAGAACCAGTTCTATAACTGGTTTCTAGAACCAGTTCTAAAGCAACCTGTTCTGTTTGGAGGTAAAGAACCTATTGCAA
>CM037853.1:206090907-206114650 GCA_021234595.1 Delia radicum
CACCTAACGATTTGCCCTGCAAATCTTCACCTCGTAAAGGCTGTTGCCGATCGGTCGGACTATACGGCATTTTAAAATTTCCTAGCCAGTTTTGCGTTAAAGGCGTTTTTAAAATCGCTTTGCTGAAATTTTCGGCGATAGACTTCTTGACCCGACAAATTTCACTTTTCGGCACCGAGTATTATAAGTCTTTTCGTTTCGCACGTACGCTTTGTGTAGATTTTCACGGATCTTTTGCCGTACCAGATCCTTTTTACCGACTTTGGTATAATGTTAAGTTCTGAATCTTCTAAATTGCTGAGTTTCCGTGCAATTTTGTAAAAACTAGCATGGCCTACTATATTCATATTCATTCCGAATAACGCGAAATATGGCGTAACACCAATCGAGCTGTGCACTGACGATCTTAGTGAACATTCAATTTCCGATAAATATTTATCCCATTCGGTATGATCGTCTTCCAAATATGATCGTACAGCGGACAAAATCGATTGGTTTAACCCGTTCTGACGCATTCGCCTGTGGCGAGTGCGTAGCGGTTTTAACGTGATTTATCCCGAAATTTTTAACAAAATCTTCAAAATCTTTACTTACGAATTGTTTGCCGTTGTCAGACACAATAGATTCGGGTGTGCCAAACTTATGACAGACTTCAGAAATTAAAAAATTTTACGACATTTTTACTATTGGCCTTAGGCATCGCCTTTAATAGTACAAATTTGGTTAAATTATCCAAAACGATGAAAATGAACAATTACCGGTTTTTGAGCGCGGGTACGGACCCAAAAAATCAATAAAAATACGCTGAAACGGACGTTCAACTTGCGTTTCGGCTCCCATAGGCGGGCGTAGCGTTGTATTCGCGGGTTTTGTCTCTTTACAGACTTGACAGTTTTTTATAAAATTTCGAATTTGTGAATTTTGGTTTGGCCAATAAAAATATTCACGCACTCTACGTAACGTTTTAGAAAAACCCCCGTGTGAAACCTGAGGCGGGTTATGAGCTGCCTCTATGATACCTTGCGTTAAATCAAGAGGTACCCACAGTTTCCACGAAAAATCTTCGTTTACGGTTATTCCATCGTACGGAATCACCCTTTTGTATACAAAACCGTCGACGACCTTGAAGATCAGGTAACTGCTCGGAGTTTCCTTCAATCGTGGCAATAAGTTCTTTATAATTTTCCGACTTAAAAGCCTCGAATTTAAATCAATTAATTTGCAAACGTCCGCGGTGATTTCTTCCATTTCGTAGCGCGATAGGGTATCGGGAACAACATTCTGTTTACCCTGCCTATGTTCAAACGGTAAAATTATACGCCTGTAAATGGAGACTCCATCTGGCCAAACGACCGCTGAGGTCTTATGAGACATCAGCCACTTTAGACTGCTGTGGTCTGTTATTACGGAAAACGGCATCAGTTCTATATAGGGCCTAAACTTCTTAATCGCCATGACCACCGCCAGACATTCTCGTTCAGTGACAGAGTAATTTTTCTGCGCCGATGTTAATTTGTGCGAAAATTAGGCTATTGGGTGTTCGCCATCAGAATCATCTTTCTGAAAAAGCACTGCCCCAATGCAATATCGGACGCGTCACACTGAACATAAAAATGTCTGGAGAAGTCAGGATGATTAAGAACTGGACTAGTAACGAGAGCGTTTTTGAGACGATCAAAAGCGGCTTTAGCTTCATCCGAAAAACATAAACGTTTTGGCTTCTTCAGAGTTTCAAAAATCGGTGCTGCAATGGTGGCATAATCGGGTTATAAACCTTCTATACCAGCCAGTTGCCCCCATGGAAACTCCGAACTTGTTTAGCGGTTTTCGGATATGAAAAACGAGTGATCGTTCTCCACTTTAGCCGGGTCAGCTTTTAATTTGCCCCCGCCAACTATATAGCCGAGATATCGTAACTCTTTAAAACAAAATTTGGATTTAGCTACGTTAATGGTTAACCCGCTTTCGTCAAACAATCAGACACTCGATCTAACAACTCCAAATGCGTGCTAAAATCTGGCGAGACTATCAAAAGATCGGTCTAGATAGACAAAAACTCGATCACGAAGTGCTGCTGGAACCATTTATCCATTAACCGGCATAACCTTTGAGCAGCATTGCACAGCCCAAAAGGCATGACCGTATACTGGTAAAGAGGTCTTCCTGGCACCGTGAATGCAGTTTTCTCCCGACTAGACTGATCCAATGGTATCTGCCAGAATGCATCTTTTAGATCAACACTAGAAATGAAAAATGTATCCCCTAACCGACTGAGCAAACCTTCAATGTGCGGCAGAGGGTAGGCGTCCTTGACCGTCAGCGCATTGAGCTTTCGAGCGTCCAGACACAAACGATTTTTTTCGCCCTTGCGGACTAAAGTCACCGGGTGACTCCAAGGACTTTCGCTAAGCTCAATAACACCTAGGTCAAGCATCCTATCAAGCTCTGCGAACATTAACTTTTGTACAGCTGGTGAGACGGGATAATGGCGATCTTTCACCGGAGTTGCGTCACGAGTATCAATTGTGTGGCATTTCTAAACCGGTTTTACCTAGACCTAACTTAGTGTAGCACGGAAATTTGAAACCACCTGGTCTAACTGGTGTTTTTGTTGTGATGAAAGAGTGTGAGTTTTGATATCGTCGGCTTTATCTGTCTCCTCACAAAGACTAATACTATTAGTGGTTACACTTTCTACGGAGGCAATTAATTTAAAAAGCTTCATGAAATCGTAACCCAAATACAACTCGCGTTTCAGAGTAGGCACTAGATAGAACGTGATATTATGCGTCGCTCTATTAAACGTAATATCAGCGCGAACGCGACCGATCAGGTGATGCACGGTATCATCTGCGGTACTAATGCTCGAATAAAAATTAAAACACGTTTAGACTGGCCTTTTTCACAAAATCTAGACAGTTTTTGCCCAGTATGGTCACGTCGGCACCACTGTCTAGTAGACCCTCAATTTCAACCCCGTTAATATTTACTCGCGTGTATAACCGATTATCGGACCCTTCAAACAAACCGTCTCAGCTATGAATGCCTAATTTTTTTCCTCAACCGGTACCGTTCCCTGGCCTTTTCAATTTTTCTCGACACTTACCGAAAATTCTTAATTTTGCCTCGTTATATTCTTTAATTCGTAAATGAAGTGGTTTTAAGCTCTTTGAGCTTTGGTTCTAAATCTAAATTTGAAATCATTCTATTTGTATTTTTTAAAATTGAAATGCTTTTACTTCTAGTTCCCATTTGTTGACTTGTAACTGGGTCTAAACTTCGGTCGACCTCATCTCCCCAGTTCGAGACGGGCTCCGCAACCTGTTTCCCTGACATTTAGGGCATTTTGGTGCAACCACACCATCCCTACCACACCTGAAACAAAATTGCCTAGTCAAAGGTTCAGGACAATCGATGAAACTATGGCCAACTACCTTGCAGTTCCAGCAAGTATAATGACTTGTAGACCGAATACCATTAACCTCAAAATCTACCAGTGGTGCTTCTTCTACTTCTTCATACGCCAGTTCACTCACTCGATGACTTGTGTTTGGGCGCTGCTGGTACAACTGTCGCTGATTTGCCAGCAAATTTTCAGCACGCTTCACTTCACGGCAAAAAATCTAATAAAGTCCGCACCTGCACAGAAACATAATCTGGGCCAACGACGGTTTCAAGTTGCCTCTCATAATTTCTACGAGCTGCCCCTCTTCATATGGAGAATCTTGTTGGTTTCGCAACTTCATGACAGCGTTGTAAAATTCTTCAAACGACTCCTGCGGCAGTTGACGGCGGTTTAAAATTTGCATTTGCACCTGGTACTCTTTTTCAAATCTTCGATATTTTGTTAAGAGCGCTTTTTCTAAATCACTCGCAGGTTTGGACACGTACCAGTTTTCGGTGATCCCAGTACCAATCACGTGCTGGTCCTTCTAATAAAATATGAAAATCACGAAGTACTTCTTCGTCAGTACAACTGTAGTCCTGTTTTAGCACTCCAACTCGAAAAATAAATTCTTGGACGTTCATAGTTCTGTTGGTTCCATCAAATCGAAGATTCCATTTTTCTAATTTTCGGCTCAACGGTTCAAACTTTGTCTAGGCATTGGCCTAGAAAAATTTTGAGTTTGTTGTGGGTGAAAACCGGGTGCTGTATACACCTCTTGTCGCTGACGAGAACTTTCTGGCTGCGAAATAATTGGCTGTTGTTGTTGTTGATTATAACCATTTTGTTGCTGTGGCAGTTGTGACTGAACTTGAAGTTGCTGATACATACGATCTTGATTATACGGTTGGTTAGGCTGTTGTTGTATCGATTGTAGATTTTGTGGAAATAAACTTTGCTCGTAAGGCTGTTGGTATTGTTGTTGTAAGGTATGCGGATATTGTTGCTGCAAGGGTTGTTGCTCAAATTGTATCAATGGCTGTTGCAAATGTTGATCTGCGCTTAAATTAACAGATTGTGCTGCTGTAGCTGGAGCTATAAAGCGTGATGCCGGAGTCAATGTTGGAAGTTGCTGTAACCCCGTGACATTTGCACAGCTGGTGGTTGACCACTATTAAAAGGTTGCATATTTGTATGAACTTGAGATGACAAATGAGCTTGTGAATAAATAGGCTGTGTAAAATCATGCGACTGCGTTGGTGCAGGCATTTGGTTGTTGTTGAAATTTTGTCGATTTGTTGCACTGTTTTGGGAGTTATTTAGGTTATCCCCTAATGCCGGACTTATCAAAGGTGTATGCTCAGCAGGTCGAATGTTTAAAGCTTGTTTAATTTCATTAATGGCTAGCTGAATCTTCTCGTCAACGTCTCGCATTAACTGTGCCTGAGACAGCCCAATTGTTGCGTTTACCATCTGCAAAATATTTGTAGCACCGGTGCCCAATTGAACCCCAGCTTGCGTCTCACGAAATTCGCGACGAATATTTGAGCCGTATTGCTTTGGTAATGTGGCGAAACGATAGTATTGTTAGGATCGTCAGAGGAACAATCAAGGAGTGAATTTTCCAAGCTTGACGACTGCGTTGTCACCTTGTTAGCCGCTGAAGTTGCAGTAGAAGTCACTGGCAGACTTTCTGTAGCGATGGTATTCGTGCTACAAGTTGTAACTGCTGGCGGATCCATATTGACGGCCTACAAGTTTCAACTTTACCAAGTAAATCCAAAAAAAACAAATCGAAAAAAACCAATTTAAAAAACAAACGTCTGTCCCTCAAAAAGGTAGATATTAAAAAAAAATAAAAAAAATTTTAATTACGATATACAACTAATAAAAATGTATTTCCACCCAATTCCAGGTAAAAAAGCGCAATAACCAAAAAAACTATTTTCGCCCTAGAGGAAAGTGAACACAATTCCGCTCTATGGCAAAAAAACGAATTATAATAATAAAAATTATAAAATAATAAGAAAAAAATTTTTAATAAAACAAACGCCTTAATAAAATATATATAAAATTCGGAAATGTATAAAAGCCAAACAAAATGTATATAATTTTGCTCGGTTTTTGGAAAAACCAAAAATATTAATAAAAAAACGGAATATATAATATTCATACGTGGTAGCAGTTCGGGAAAAATAAGAGCTTGCGGAGTAAAAGGTATGTATTTTAAAATATTTTGAGTGTACATATAATAATTATAAAATTTTTAATCTGTTTTTCAGAAGTTCGTGTGTATAATGTTCAAAAATTTAAAAGATGAAATATGGAAATAGTTGTATTTGAAAACAACAAAATAAATAGCGCTGCAACTAAGGAGTCTGGCATTTTGCCAGTAAATCCCTGGACTCGCGACTACTCTATTATGCAGTCTGTTTAACAATCGAGAAAAATCTCAAATATTAAAATTGTAAGTATTTATACTTAATAAAACTTTAGCAACTATCTTTGGGCTATTTTGTTAAAATAAAAAAATAAAAAATTAGAATTGATCTCACCTTTTTATATGACTTGCAGCAGATAAAAATGAATTATTAGTTGATAACTACAAATTCTTTATGTCTCAAGTCAATATAAAAAAGTAGAGAAAAAAAAAAAAATAGTAAAAATTTAGACCATTACAACCCAATCATGCAGCAACGCGATTCAGGCTACTAAACACCAAAAACCGGGACTTACGTGACCGGGAATGTCGTAAATCCAAAGATTTATAAAAAAAATAAAAAAACAACTGAAACTAATAAACGAAACATTTTCCTGTCTTCCTTTGCACGAACGAAAGCATTACCCGTAATTACGTGTACGACTAAGACTTCGTACGTGGCAAAGAAAACAAAAAAATCATCATTGAAAAAAAAAGAAAATGTCCTTTTCAGTAAAATGTCGCAACGCGTTAAGGATTCTCTAATTACCTAACGGGACTTACATTTTAACTTCAAAGAAAACAAAATCTTCTTCTTAAAAAACAAAAAACTTTGAATAATAAAAAAAAAAATTTTAAAATTGACGACTGCTTCGGGTCCCACGTTATGGGCGCCATTCTGTAGTGTCAGCTGGGGGTAAAAAAAAATTATATTAGGAGTGGCCAGATCGTCGGCTGTGCTGGCATGCCCGCGTTTAAGCTCGGCTAGAGCTCGCCGGTATTGGGGGTGATTCTTGCCAACCTCTGGCTATTTTTGACACTTACAAAAATAAATCATGCCAGGCTTAATGTACAAAAAAATAATAAGGGATGAAGACCCCGAAGCAAACTATAAGTTCTATTTTTAACGACACCACGACCTTCCTATAATACACTCAAAAATTCTAAGAACACTTGGCCGGTGTTATGCCAAGTCGGCGGCCCTCCCTCTTGAAGTTTGTAAAGACTTCACCTTGACATCCGCGCCAGAAATTTACCGGATGTCCCAAACGCCGTCACTCCGCAGGCTACTTACCTTTCCCTACTACCACTGCTCACTTATTTAGCAGGCCATTCTTATAAATGACAACACTTATTTATTTTCATACAAACGTTATAAACATTTCGGGTTTTTATTAATAAATTTAATTTAAAATTGAAAATTCATCTATTGCCTTATTTGGCAAAAGCTATCTTTTATACAAAAAAATTAATTTATATTAAACAACAAAATTCTCAGAAATTTAATTTGAAAAAAAAAACAAACTAGTAAATTGAAAATCGCGGTAAATAATAAAATTTGGAAATTTTAATTTTAATTCTTTTTCATTTCCTTTTTTCTTCTCTTTTACAGCTTAACATTTGCACTTTTGTAAAATTTAATTTAGCAAAAAAACTATGAAATTGTTACTAATAAATAAAATTATAGGTTTAACAGGTACGTATGGTTCCCACAGGTAAGTATGGTTCCAACAGGTAAGTACGCCTCAAAACGTAAGTATTGTTATTACAAGGCAAATATAACCGCAACCTTAAAAATCTTCTTCTTCACCAAAAAATATAAATATTCCCTTTAGGATTTTCGCCAGATGGAGGTATTTAAAATGCTGCTGCTGGCCAGAATATTTCCAGGCGTTTATTAAGGTTTGTCCGTCCGTTTTCAGTCCTAAGGTACGTAATTTCCGTTCAAATTATTTTATTTCCGAATAAATATTTTGCTATTGCATTTCTTGTATTTTATTTTAATTACTTTCTTTTTTTTTCTTCAGGGTTCTTTTATGCAAAAAACGTATTTTATTTTCTCCCTGGTAGAGACACCATTAGTGCCACCAACGCACGGGCAACTTTACCCCGAAATTATGTCGCAACCTACAGGCCTGAGCTCAACCCTATGTCCGGCGCACTTTCCTTATATAAAAACAAAGGATATTATATCAAAAAAAGGTTATGTGGACACTATGTTTTCTCTTAATCACACAAAAAAAATAAAAACACAATTTCAATATATTTAATTACAGTCCCGTCCGTTAGAAGTCGTCCTGGTAAATCGGTCTTAATTAGTACTTGACCTTAATATACCTGACACCCCAGGCTTGGTGGTGCCGATGCAGCTACTCCAGCGTTGGGTCAGACAGTGGTGGTTGTTGCGGCAGATGACGGTAGCAAAAACAAAATGAATGCACTTGTGTGTTGTTGACAATTTATTCTAATGTTTGTATACAAAAACTTTATGTCTGTATGCACATATAACAGCTTTAATAAAGCGCACCGAAATTCCTCCTAGTGTTGTTGTTGTTTTATTTCACCAAGACCACTTGCCTGACCTTTCTCGTTCGTCTCAAAATCCAAAAAGGAAGTTCTTACATCTCCATTTTCCTATCTTTTTTTTTTTTCCTCAAAACAAATTGACATTATCAAACATAATAAAAATTATCCGCAACTACCCACGGTTGTTTATATTGTGGCTTTTTAGTTTTAATCTTTTACAAAACCTCAACACCTCACCCTCTTGTACCTACACATGACATCCTTTCAAAACATTTTGATAAGGTATACAATATTGAGCAATTTTGAATCCAATCAATAGATTTTTAATCAAATGTGTATACAAATATAATACCAAAGTCATAATCAAATGTGTATTTAAATTTAATTGAAAATAATTCAATAAAATATTTAATTGCATTGAGAGTTTTCATTTTTTTCTGTGTATAGTCTACAATTTGTATATAACTTACATATGTGACTATAAGCAAAAGTTTTGTTGGGATTATTATGTTTTAAGTTTTTAATTACAAATTTTTAAATTTTAATTTAATACCAACTATAAACAAATCTAATCTAAATTGCGCTGCTTATTTAGATGAAATCAAAAATTTTTATTCAAATAATTTTGATTCAAAATTTTTACATGTTTTTTTTTTTAAATATTTCTGAATCTACTTATGGATTTTCACGGAAATTTTGGTTTTTAGAGGAAAATTCTGAAAAAGTAAATTTTCAATATCCTCACATATATTTCACATTTTATGTGGAATTTATATTCATGAAAATATAAATAATTTTAATGTACTTCTCCAAAAAACTGAACCATAACATACTTTCACTGGGTGAGGGGCTAAACAAAGAAATACCCACAATTTGGAAAGTACGTTACGTAAGAACTTTTGCGTTTTTAAATATGGGTTTAACAGCGAAAAATCCTTTAAAAAAATATTTACAAATTTTCACTGCAGATTTTTGTTGATTAGTTTAATATAGTGCGGTTAGTTTAATACGAGGGCGTCTCAATAATTCCGTGACTTTTTGAATGAAACACAGTTTTTTTTTGCAAAAAAAAAAAAATATTTTTCAACATAATCTCCTTTTAGCTCAATACACTTAGTCCAACGTTTCTCCAATTTTTGTATCGCTTCCAAAAAATAGGATTTTTCGAGGTACATAAAATAGGCATTTGTTTGATCTCTTTCCACCGAGCCATTTCTTGAGGTTTGGAAATAGGAAATAGTCACTGGGGGCTAAATCCTTAGAATATGGCGGATGAGGTACCAATTCGTAGCCCAATTCATGGAATTTTGCCATTGAGGCTGCACACGTGTGCACCCGTGCATTATCTTGATGAAAAAGAACTTTTTTCTTGGCCATACGGGGTCGTTTTTTTTTTAAATCCTCGTTAAATTGGTATAATAAGTTGGCATAATATTCGCCGTTTATTGTTTTTCATTTTTGAAGGTAATCGATGTGGATTATTCCGCGGGCATCCCAAAAAACTGTTGCCTTATTGGCCACGTCTATGTTTATGGTCAATTGAGAGCAAACGCGGCACCCATCTTGCAGACATATTTCTTAAACCCAACTGATCATTTAAAATCGAAACCACACTGCCATATGAAATGCCTATGGCATCAACACGTACTTTTACTCTTCGATCGACCAACACCATATCGTGGATTTTTTCGACATTTTCGGGTGTATTGACAGTCCAGAACGTTCAGCGTCATTTGTACTTGTGCGATCACAACGAAAGTCAGTAAACCACTTTCTTTACCATTGAAATCGATGATGTAGAGTCCCCATAGTATTTATCAAGCTTTTTCTTGTTTGATTGACGGTTTTTTTCGCAAAAAATAATGTTTAATTAGCACTCGAAATTCACTTTTTCACATTTTTAAAAAATTCTCGAGGTTGTATGTTTTGAACAGCTGTTAAACGCAAAGTAAATGAAGGAATTTGCTCAAAATTTGACAGTAGTCTATTAACAGGTGGTACTTGATGGGAGCAGTGTTGAATTTCATATAACTGCTAGGGAAGTTGGAAAAGTCACGGACTTATTGTTCCGTCCTCGTATATAACTTAAAACTTATGTAGTTGTATAATTAATAAGCACTTCGATAATAGAATGCCAGTTTTTTCTACGTGTAGAAATAAATATTAAAATATTTGCGTTATATGAATATCATTGCTTCGACATCTTAAAGGGTATTTTGTTTTAATGCACGAAATGAAAATTTATTTATTTATTTATTTCAAATGTAGATAATATATAAATGTATAGGCTACATATAATAATAAAGCTATAGCAACAAGGCCTTACGCTAAATACATATATTGTATGTTTTAATATAGTGTATTATAATAGAATTTCATATATAGTGGAAAAAGAAATACACTTTAAATAATTGTTTAATACTGTGTGTTCTACATATTATTTTTTTTTGTAAAGTTTAGATTTGGTTGTATAGTTCAATATTTTTTAAAAATTCTATGATTTGTTGAATGGACTGAGCTGAAGGAGAGGATAGTAGGGAGAGGGGATTGACTTGACTGGTTTCTATGGTGTTCAAATTTGGTGCAATCACAAAAAATGTGTTTAATATTGATGATGCTGTCATTGTTACAATCACAAATAGGGGTGTTATTACCCGATATGATGTGATTGTGAGTTATAATAGTAAGGCCCAATCTGAGTCTTAAGATTTTTACTAAATCTTTCCGATTAATACTATTGTTGCCGGGTAGCCAACTGTAAATGTTATTTTTGGCGGGGTTAATAGATCTATACCAACTGTTTGAATGATCCCAAGTGCCCAAGTTCAGATGAGTTGTCTGTTTTCTTATAGCCTTGTTAATGTCAGAAAAACTTCTATTAATTGAACTGATTAATGGTAAAATATAGGCTTGTTTGGCGGTATAATTAGCGAATTCATTTCGTGATATTGGCGAATGGCCCAAATATATCAATTCTGTTTTTTTTTTTTTTTTTTTTTGTAACCAAAAAAACACCAATATATGTCTATTCTCGACCACGTGTGAAGCACAAGTGTAAAATTTGGTGACAAAAAAGATGATTAATAACTGCACAAATTATGGAAAAGAACATATTCTTAACTCTTTCGAATACAGCAAAAATCCGGGGGTGGCATATGTCCCCCAGTGGCAAAACTTTCCCCTTCTACCCTACTAGGTTTTTCAACAAACTTCAACTAATATATTTTAAAAGAATTTTTCGTTCCAAATACAATTCAAAAGTGAAAAAAAAAATCAATTCGCTATTTCAAGATATCGGCATTTTCTTTGTGAACCACAACTCCTCTCCTATAAAATCACATATTAATATATAGAAAATTAAGTTTGTAATATTGAACATGTGGCATAGAGCATTTTTGTAAATACAAAAAAAGTTTTTTAAATTGGCACCAAGAATGTGGATTTGTACACTTAGAATACTATGTAGGTAAAGACCACTGCAAATGTAGTTGAAAACAAATTAAATTTCACTTAAAGAAAGGACGACTTACATTACAGTAAATTCAACTAACATTGTCATTTGTTTTTTTAATGTTCAAAAAATTACTAACAATTGTAGTAAAAATGAACCACATGGTAGTAAAAAATAACAACATTTATTTTTTGTATGTTTTTTAAATAACAAAAAACAGCTGTGAAAAATGAATGTAAAATCATAAAACAGTCATTTGATGTGGTTTGTTTTTTTAAATGAACTACAAGGTTAGTCAAAAATTTGATTTGTTCTATAAATGACTGACATTTACATTAACTATAAAGAAACTGTATTACAACCCAAACAAATACATATTTTTAAAGCAGAAGTTCCCTGAGTGTAACAATGATTTTTTTTTTTGTAATTTAAAATTTTTTGTTTTCAAAGAATTTTTATGTGGAAATCTACAATTTACAACTATTTGGGAAAAAAATATTTGAAAATAAATTTGCATTTAAAACTAAGGATGTTAATTTACAAATTTCATTTTTGGTGCCTACTGTTTTATCTGTAAATTTGTAAAAACACAAAAAAAAATCTTAAAAATGTTCGTTGTGCTCTCGAATATTTCCTTTCTATCCAGTTATGAAGACAATTGTTTCAATTTAACTTTGAGTTCCATAAATATTTTTTTCAATAATGTTTAATACTGTGAATTAAAATTCTATTTACTTATAATTTTGACAACTATTTAATAAAAAATTAAAATATTTAAAATTTTGCTATGCTAAATATTTAAAAAAGAAAAATATTTAACAGAGCATTAAAAACATGCGATTAGTTATGTTCAATTGTTGTTCAAAATGTGCTAAACTTAAAAGTCACGATTATTGTAGATGATAAGTATTGAAAACATTTATATGTAAATTATAAAACTAAAATCTATAAACACAACCATCACTTGGTCAAATGAAACAAAAGGGCAAGAATAAATCAGAGGTGAACAAACTTGTTTGCTATGAGATTTTCTTTTAATATAAAGTCCATAGTATTAATTAAATATGTTGTAATAACACTATCTTACACGTCTTTTTGAGTTAGTTGTGTGATGTGTCACAAAGGATTCTAAAATGCATAAATTGATGTCCTCCTAAAAACAATGTCATCTTATTGTCCCTTACATATAAAAATTCCAACCTTTCATATAAAAAGTTCAAAATTAAATAATTTTCCGACACACTACCTTATAAGTTTTTTTGATTTAGTTTTGTGATGTGTCACAAGGTGTCTAAACTGCGTCAATTGATTTCCTCCTATAACAACGTCCATCTTATAGTAACAGGTCCTATTTGATAATTTGAACAAATTTTTCTGTAAACATTTTAAGGAAATGAAATGTCATTAAAAGGTTGTACATCCTAATCGAGCTTTTCTTTAGAATCCACAACAACAAGACACGATATCAATATACAACATGCCTTTGTTTGTTGTTTAGCTTTACAGTCTAGTAAGCACAAGTTTTATCAAGTCCAACAATTTGGATGCAGTGAACAAAGGGAATCAGAAGTAAAATGTATAGAGTTATATATTTATTTACAACATACCACCGTCAATGATTGCATACATGCGATTTGCACCTGCCGATTTGATCATGACCAAGGTTAAAACTGACACTTAGGATATTTTTTTTTCCGTTTTTTCATCTGTTTATTTTTGTTCAATTTATTTTGCGTGTATTGTCTTCGTTAAAGGATTATTTATCTGCATAACTAAACAACACTTGAGGTAGACACAAAACAAAAAAAAAAAAAATATTTTTTATTTAGCCCGTTTCTCGTGCTGCTGATGTTGTTATTTTTGACTCCAAGCAATACATATTTAGGCATATTTAAATGTTAAAGGGATTCATTGTTCACTTAGCCCGTATACTAGGGTGGCATATAGTTTAAAACATGTATTCAAATTTTATTTTAATTGAAGGTTTTCAAGTAGTTTACCCAACTTTATTGCTATTCCTGGGATAGAGTTTTCAATAATTTTTTTTATTAAATTTTCTCTAATTTTTAACAAATTTAATTTTAACCCGCTGATTTTAATGAACTTTGGATATGTTGTAAGAATACATGTCCTAAATTTACGAAAATTTTATTTATTTGTGCACAAATTACTCAAGAACACAAAAAATTTGATAGACATATTCCCTATATCGTGCATCCAGAGTGTCCACATTTTTGAATTATTTTATATAAAGGGTCCGCCAAATAACTTTTTTTTTTTGAAAAGGCTATAAAAAAAAACTACTGAATATTTTCTCAAATTCTTTTTTTATTTGAAAGTACAATCCTTCCGGTTAATAATGGAAAATAATTTCATTCAAATGGCTGCCTCGGCTGGCCATGCAGTAGCCTACACGATCGGTCCAATTTTTAAGCACATTATCGATTGTGTGCAGCTGTATTTCACCAATGGCTTCACGAATATTGTCCTTTAAAGCGTCAATTGTCTCTGGCTTGTTGGCGTAACACTTATCTCTGACGGCACCCCACAAATAATAGTCCAACGGCGTCATACTAAGGTCTTTATGCTAAATTCGTCTCAATGATGTCTCCGAAATGTTCAATTGTTTAAAACGACGGTGAATTGATGTTGATGGCGCTTCACGCACACTTTCTGCCACAGCAGCAATATTCTCGGGTGTACGCACTGTTTTTGGCTTTTCACGCTATGGTTTATCGATGAGGATGCCAGTTTCTTTCACGTTTTTCACAAGATAAGGAAAAATCCAAAATCCGTACGCAATTTTCGCACACATTCTGCAACATTACCATGATTTTCAAAGTAATGTCGCAATATTTCCCAGCGTTGTTCAAGCGTATACGCAACCATATTCGTTCAGCGGAAGGATAAAACTAATTATCTGTCAAATCAGACATGAGCTAAGTGTTACCATTCACGAAATAAGCACTAGTTGAAAAAAAAAAACGTTTGATGGCGGACCCTTTATAAGAAAAAAATATTTCAGCGAAAAGTAGCATGAAAATCAAACGACATATACCCCTCGATTAAATAAAATAGCCGTTAATATGAATTATTTTTAGCTTAATCCTACTATAATTTCTTAATAAGTCTCAGGATACACCGGTGAATATATCTTCAAAAAAGCTTTCATTTGATACCAAATATGTTCTATTTACTTGAAAATAATCCGAAGAGAATGATCCGAAAAAACGAAACATTGTCAATTTTCGACCTCACTTACTCATTTTTCTATAAAGAGTGTACACTAACGAGAATTCTCTTCATGATATCAATGAACTTGTACATTATATCTATTAAGTGTCATTGAAACTCGTCCATTGAAAATTTTCATTAAATTAATGCAGTCTTTTATAAAATTTAATGAAATTTTTCATTTAATTTATTAAAAATTGCATACGACTAATGAAAAAGTTTTAGTAAAAATAGTTTCATTAAACTTATGAAGATTTTTTTTATAAAGTTTAAGAAATTTTTATTCACAGAAAATTTTATCAGTTTAGTAAAGATATTTTATTGAAACTCGCTCAAGTAAATCTCTCTCTGCATTGTAAGTTTTAAACTGTTATAAAATCAGTTCAAAATATAAAAATTATAAATTATACACAAAATTGTTTTTTTTTTTTGGATGGAAATAATGGATAAGGTTTTTTTTTCAAAAAATCGAAAAAATTTATGATATTTGCGTCGCAGAAAAAGCAAAACTCAATTATATATTAAAAATGTTAAATTTTCGGTTTATGTGTGTTAAAGAAATTTTAATAGAGAGAAGAATTTCTGAAATGCATCTAAAACTTTAATTTTTAGAAATGTTTTTTTTTTTTTTTGATTGCATTTAATCATGTTAATAATGATAATCATAAAAATCGAACGAAATTTCAATCAGAGAAATCCCATAACAAAATTCAAATATAGAGCACTTCAAAGTTATATACTTTTGCGATTTTTTGAATTTTTTTTTAAAGGAAAACCGCAAAAAAATCGCTAGTTTTTGATAGTTTTTAAAACTGAATATGCGGATGTGTTATGGGTTTCATGGAGTATATATTAATACAAAAAATATCACTTAAATTTAAAGACTTTTCCTGAAAAACATCCTCAATATTTCTTTACTTTTCTTAAAGAAAAACCATCCCTAGATTCAGAGGACTCTTTTCAATAGAAAATCGCTGCATTAGAAAATACCTCAGATTCTGAGAGCTTTATAAAGTAGAAAAACGCTCAGATTGTAAGAACCTTTTCAAGTAGAAAAAACCCTCAGGTTAATCAAAAAATGTCTACATTCAAAAGTCGAGTGGCACACCATTTAGGTAAGATGGTTAAGCAAATATGAAGCCGCGAGTGAAGATACTACTTTCAGAGACGCTTAAAAATATGTTAAAGAGGGTTGGGATCGGCTTGAGGGGTGGTTTTGGGGTCGCTAAGCTCGAATCTGGCATCAGATTTTCAAAACTAAAAATTGTTGATCCAATATGGCAGATGATCTAAAAAGTTTCGAATTTTACTTCAAAATTGTCATTTAATAGATTTTCAAAATTAAAAATGGAGCATCCAATATGGCGGGTATTTTCTTTTTTGAAGGTGATCGGTTTTTTTGTATATTATTACAGTTAAAACTTTTGTGGTAGCTGAATACGAATCTGAAATTGGATTTTTAAATTGAAAATGGCTGATTTAATATGGCGGGTGATTTTTATTTAAAGTCCTCAGATTTGTACTAAATATCGTTCCGGAAAGTTTTAGGAGTCGCTGATTGCGAATCTGAAATCATAATTTAAAATTCAAAATGGCGGATTCAATATGGCAGACATTTTCTTTGAAAAGTAATCGTTTTCTTGGAAAGTTTCAGCTGTCGGTGAGTACAAATCTAAAATCAGATTTGAAATATTCAAAACCTCGGATCCAACATGTTGGATACTTTTTTCTAGAAAATCATCTAATAATATGAAATATTTTTTTTCTAAAGTTTTAGAGGTCGCTGAATACGAATTTGAAATCAGATTTTAAAAACTGAAAATGGCGTATAATTATATTCGCCTTTTTGAATATTGCAAATCTGATTTCAGATTCGTACTCAGCGATCCCCGAAATTTCCAAGCAAATAATTGATACGAAAACGATTACTTTAAAAAAAAAACTTCCGCCATTATAAATTTTTGAAATCTGATTTCAGATTCGAAATCAGCGGACCCTAATACTTTCCAAATAAATATTTGATACAAATCCGATGAAGTTTAAAAAAAAAATCACCCGCCGTATTGAAGCCTCCATTTTGAAAATCTAATTTCAGATTTGTATTTAGCTATCGCAAAAATTTTAACTTTAATAATATACAATAAAACGATTACATTTAAAAAAATCATAAGCCACTTTGAAAATCTAATGTCAGATTTGTAATCAGCGATGACAATTTTAAAGCAAACTTTTTCCGAAACTTTTTTATATCATCAGACATTTTGAATTTTAATATCGGATACCAAATCAGTGAACAAATTCAGTGACCAGAATAGCCCAATTGTGCCAATTTTCAAGCCGATTCCGTTACCATATAACATATAGTTAAGCGTCTCTGAAAGTTGTTTCTCAACTCGAGGCTCCATATTGACTAAACCATCATTATCGCCATATTGCCCCACTCGACTTTTAGAAGTGGAGATATGCACTAACATTCTAAGCCTTTATACAGCTACTATACGTCAAGCCCAATTTGGTCGGGTGGGGAGCGAGGACGGTCTCCCGTTCACAAAGAATGCCCTATATATAAATATTACCCTAATACTATAAGAATATTGGCTTAGCTATTGACCACTTATAAAATGTGTAAATATTGAAACGTGTCTATGTCGCTGGATAGCTGGATGTTTAAACTGGACAGTGCTAAAGAGATACACGTTACAGATTATACTCTCTACTCCTTAACCAAAAATGATGCATAAGTTATTTTCCTTACTTAGCAAAAGGTTTTCATATAATAAGTAAGATAGAAGTCTGTTTGCCAAGGTGTATTTGTGCCGTAGAGTCAGTGGGGTGTAAATATTGTTTAAGAAAATATTTTCAAAAAAAAAGTTATGTTTGCATATGGATAACTAACACGATATTAAGGGTCCTGCACATAAATGAGTTGTTTTAGTTGTGCTAAGAAGACAAAGTACTTTTTTAAATATATTGTTTTAAGGATCTATTTATAGCCGTTTTGCATGATTTTGAAAGATGGGAAGATGTTTTCATTTAGCGGCTTGTTTAATTTTAGTAAATTGGAATTTTTTACACTTTAGGGTAAAATTGATTAAGTACTTATAAAGAATCTACAGATTTCAAGGATTTTATTGCAATAAATATCTTTTAAAATAATTAAATTCTAAAAAAAGTTCAATAAATAATTGTTGTTGTAAAGATATTAAATGTAAAATCAGTATTTTCCAAAAAAAAAAAAATGCTGAACCTTATGAAGAAGACAATTCGTAATGAATAGGAATCGAAAATCATGTAAATTCATGTCTGTAGTTGATAGCTGGAGAACAATGTTAACTAAATATCTTTGCGAATTATCAAATTACAACAAAATGGCATCGATTTGTTAATGCATAGTTTTGAATATTTGCTATAAGTGCATATTTTACAAATCTTGGTATAAATGCATATTTAATGGGTATTTAACTCTTATATGTAAACTCTTATATGTATCTGTACACACACAAAATGTATAGATTCGTAGTTAGCCAGCCAATATGCACAACTAATATTAGTTCAGACGGTAGAGCTCGTTCCATGTAAGCAGAAGGTTTTGTAATCGATACCTACAGATGACAACTCAATTTTTTTAATTTTTATATTTAAATGACAATTTCAAAAATTTTCGACACTTGAAGGTAACATATTTAAAATTTTATTTATTTTTTGTGTGTGCCATGAATAGCATTTTATGTATACGTTAGCCGCTGTTTAAGCGTGCTAAATCCATTCGCGTTAATCATTCATATTTCACGAATCAACATTTTGAGCGGCTTTAAATTTCAAGCAATTTAAAAATATTAAAATTACAGTTTTTGCTTGAATTTAATTATAGCTACATCGATTTTTAGATTTCATTATATTTATCACATTTCAAAATATATATTGCACCAAGAAAATATATAAAAATATACTAAATTTTTATTTTATCATTTATTATAACTTATAAAGTAAACCGCGATTATTTATTAAAACATGATTTTTTTCGGTTTAACGATAATTGTAGTTGGGATTAGGGCAGTGTTACCAATTTGAAGATTTTCCAGCTAGATTTTTTTTGTCAGCAAACAAATTGTCTACTTTTCACTAAGCAGCGATATAGAAATTACATTGCTAGTGAGTATATAAACACAGTCTATTGAGTTCAGTTTGTATTGGTGAGGATCTGAAAGTTAAAAACTATGAGCAAAAAAATAAAATTACTGAAACAACTAATGTATGTTTCCACTAATGTTTTTTTCATTTTTTCGACTTTCTAACCCATTTTTTTTTTCTCAATTTAAAAAATATTAAAAATAATTATTGTGGTAACGGTATTTTAGGGATCGAGATATTTGAGTTATTTTGGTAAACGGTTTCTTAGCACAACAGCTTTTAGTTACTTCGGTAACAGTAATTTAGCGGTTACGTTATTTTAGTTATTTCAGTATTTAAGGATACGTGCTTTTAATTATTTCGCTATTGGTATTTTAATAGTAATGGTTATTTTAATAGTAATGTTCTTTTAGTTATTTCGATAGCTGTGTTTTAGGGCTAACGGTAATATCAAACGCCGATATTTTTAAACCCCTTCATGTTCAAATTACTATGGCTGGTTAGTTTATGAACAAAATTGGGCAATAAGATATGTTTACAGCGATTATTTTGATCTTGTCACATCACTGTGCCCTAAGGAGAAATATTTTTTTTATGGTTACCTAGTTATTATGCCTCCTAATTTTGGTTTAGTTTTCCTACACACAGAGAAAAATTTAGCTATTTGCCAACTTAAATTCGGTTACTACGACTCAAATTCGGTTATTACGAATTTAAGACGGTTGACACAACTTAACATTAATTTTCACAACAAAGTGCGGTTAATTCAACTAAATTTCTGTTGCAACACAAAACATATTCAAAAATCGAATGTAAATATCGTTGTACTAACAGAATTTATAAGTTGTTACCATTAATATACACTTTTCGATTCGGTTGGCACTTTATTTCTCTGTGTGTATTCAAATAGATATGCAAAAGATTAATCAATTGAAGTAATTAACCTCAAAGCACATATCACGAGACCGATCTTCCGAGGGCATATCACGACACTTCAGCTAGAAGTTTTTTGGAATATTAATGTTTTTTTCAGTTTCTTTTATGTTCTTGTTGTGTTTGTTAACTTTTTTTCTATTTAAACATACACTCACAATATTTTTTCCGTAAAGACTACTGAATAAACACATTAAATTAATTGAAACTCATTTAATCGAAGGACTACTTACTTTTCGTTTCAAACAATTGTAGTTTTTAGTTTATTTTCAACTGTTAAATAATTAATTGACAAAATCGGTAAAAAAAATAGATTGTTTTCGTTTATTTCAGTACTCAATAAAATATAAAAAGTTTTTGTTTGAAATATACAATTTTAACTGAATATTTTAAACTATTACCGAAAATCCGTTTTTTTTTTTTTTGTTTGTTTTGGTTATTGAATAATATTAAAAATATATTTCTTTGGTAATTTAACTGTATATTCCATTGAAACAACTTTACCGATTAACTTTTTAAATAACTGTTGAACTTTTATATAAAAGTTCTTGCCAGTCTACATGCAAAAAATAAAATTTTGCACTTAGCCAGCCAACATTCATAGGCAACATCAGTTCAGACTGTAGAGTATTTCTCTTGTAAGTCGAAAGTCTGCAATCGAGCCCTACCGACCTTGTTAAATTCTTATTTTTTTTTATATCTATTTAAAACCTATGTTCATATGCATCACCTTAAAATCACAAAGAGACACACAGATGTGTCAATTGAATAACTCCTTGGACAACGTCATTATATAAAATGCACAATTTTCCAAGTTTGTTATAATTTTTATTAAAAATAAAAATTATGTTTTTCGACCTTTAATTGTGCAATGAAAATGAAAATTATTCAAATTCGAGGCCATACTCTATATTTTCTTCATTAGGATATTGTCCCCTAACAAATAACCTATAGAGTTTTTTGTTTCAAATTTATTATTTGACCCTTTCGCGGGAATGTGTTGATAGATCTATTTCAGAATTTTCTAGGTTCCCATCATCAGAACACGTTTTGAAAGCGGTAACAATCCCATGCCAAACATCAAACATTCATATGAACTAGTTTACTCACTACATGAGAACTAATATACATATGAGTTTAAAGTTAAAGATTATAATCATTGATCAAAAATAAATTGAAAATTAAAGGTCGAAAAAACATAATTTTTATTTTTAATAAAAATTATAACAAAGGTTGTAAAAAAGGCAAAGTACCGCCTAGTTTACTTCCCCTGTTTTTGTTTACAAACTAAGCAAAATATAAAAGAGAGAAAAAACAAAAACGTGTATTGAATATCCACCAGAGGTGGATCTTGCACATCAAACAAGTTTTCAATTTATTTTTTGATCAATGGTTATAATCTTTAACTTTTAAACTCATATGTATATTAGTTCTCAGTAGTGAGTAAACTAGTTCATATGAATGTTTGATGTTTGGCATGGATTTGTTACCGCCTTTCAAACGTGTTCTGATGATGGGAACCTAGAAAATTCCCGAAATAGATTCTATCAACACATTCTGAAAGGGTCAAATAATAATTTGAAAACAAAAAACTCTATAGGTATTTGTTAGGACAATATCCTAATGAAGAAATATAGAGTATGGCCTCGAACTTAAATAATTTTAATTTTCATTGCACAATTTTCTTCTGCATATTTCCACACCCCTAGATCCTCGATATGGCAGATAATCTTAGAATGTGATCAAAATCAACATTAAGTTCAGTAAACTTTTTGCCATATTAAAATAATGTTATGAAGTAATTCATTCACTTTTTAATTACATCTCAATGCTTTTCATCTTTATTTTACCCTTGTACATCAATTCTTAAGATATTTCTGTTATGACATTAGATTTCAACTTAATAATCCTTTAGTTTTTTAAAGGTTTTTATTACTTATTTGATATTTCAATGTAATGACTTAACAGCAGCATTAAAGGTGGTTGTTTTTGTAACTAAATCTTTATATTGATTGTCTTTACGAACAGTAGCTCAAGCCTTTAATAACTCCTTTTTTTCTCAAACATAACAAAAGAAAGACAAAGATTTTAAGAATCCTTTCTTTTAGTTAGAATAAAATTAAAAATGGGGTTTTAAAAAAGAGGAGGTATGGTAAAAAAATTAAAAACTTCTAAGTAATGAAAATATTTCATTGTTATAGAAACATACTTATATCTATCTGTCTTGTTGTTCATCTTAGCACACCTTGAAATATTTGTTTTCCTATGTTGCTTTCAAAGGAATGCATTTTTCCAAACCATTGCACTAAAAGGAGTCAGTAAAGGAGTACAAAACAAATTCCATACCCCGTTTTAGCAACAATAAGATGTATAAAATATATTGCTGTCATTGTTATACTCGGCTGTTGTCAGCGCCGTAGCCATGGTGGGGATCGGCCCGCTGATTTCCCAAATTCACTTCAAATATAAAAGATTCAGAAGGCACAAGTGTATGGCCCTTAAGAATCTCATTTCATCAATAGCACAATTGAATGAATGCCAAAAAATCCACAAATGAAAGAACTGTATTTCGTGCCATTAAAATTGGAATACAAATAACTATCTAGAATTGGTCACAATTCTCTAACAAAAATCTTTGCAGTCTTGAAAATTGCCGTATCATTTTGGACTACTTGATCAAAACCAAAATTTGGCTAAAACAAAAAAAATTGATGCTCATAATTCTGAAGTAAAAAGTCGGCCCCAAAATAAATTCTTGGCTAAGCCTCTGACTGTTATGCATACAATAGCTCAGACAAATAGAAATTCTGTTGGATATTAAGGTTTTTTGAGCATAATCTCAAAAATGTTGATGTTTTCACTCCTCGTTAATCCTTAAAAAATCTGTACGTACTTTAGGTTTTAAAGAGTTTTCAGCACTTTCCAAATAAGATTTCTTTTTAAAAGGTATTAAGATTTAAAAGAAAAAAAAATCTTCCAATATAAACCCAAAAACCACATGCATATTATATTAGGGTGACACTTTTTAAGAGATAACTTAATTTCCTTGTTCAATCTTGTTATTTAAACAGAAACTCACTTAAAGAAACATAATAGCCTTAAGCTTTTCTGTTAGGGAATATGTTATGACTAGCTATTGGAATATTTTGGCTGAGAAAAATTTTGAAGTTTTTCTTAAATTCCTGCAATCAAATTTTTATTTAACAACATTCATTATTTCTTTAAAAGATTCAATAGAATTATCATTATGATAACTATAATGAGTGTTAACTATTTATTATTGAAATACAGAATTATTTGACAATGACTTTGTTTGTTATTCAACAACATTTTTAATTAATAAAAAGTTTTACAATCTAAAAATTTCATGTGAAAAAATATTTACATTTCTGTGAAAAATGTTTGAGAATTTAAAAATATATCGTTGTATTATATTTCAAACGGAGCTATCTACTTCCATCATGCAAATGTTTAGGAGTGAAAAAATGTTATATTGATCAAATTAAAAATATTTGTAAATTAATATTCTATTAATTAAAAACTGCTACTAAATAATACAGGGTGGGCCAACTTGAAATGGTATAACTTTTTTATTTTAGTATAACTTAGAAAATTTTCTTTAGCTAAGTATGCAAAATTACATTCATTAAATAGCGTACATTTTCTTGTTGGTATTTAGTGGCTCTTTTCACGACGCTTTGAATTGCGTTGCGCTACGTTTCTGGCTCCTTTTCTGCAATTTCTGTGCGAATATTCTGCTTAAGTTGCTGAATGTTTTGTGGTTGGTTGAGGTAGAGTCGCTATTGTGTCTCTGACGGTATGAGCTGGAACTCCATCTTGCTGGAACCATATGTCCGGATTATGGAGAACTATGGAGTTACAT
>CM037853.1:206114750-206204402 GCA_021234595.1 Delia radicum
TTGCATTTAATCATGTAAATAATGATAATCATATAATCGAATGAATTTTCGATCAGAGAAATCCCATAACAACATTCAAATATAGAGCTCTCAAAGTTATATACTTTTTGCGATTTTTTGAATTTTTTTTAAAACGTAAACAGCGAAAAAATCGCTAGTTTTTTGAAAGTTTTAAAAACTGAATATGCGGATGTGTTATGGGTTTCAATGGAGTATGTGTTAACACAAAAAAAAACAATCAAATTTTAAGACTTTTCCTGAAAAACAATCCTCAATATTTCTTTACTTTTTCTTAAAGAAAAAACCATCCCTAGACTCAGAGGAATATTTTCAATAGAAAAAACGCTGCATATAGAAAATACCTCAGATTCTGAGAGCTTTATAAAGTAGAAAAAACGCTCAGATTGTAAGGACACTTTTCATATGGAAAAAACCTCAGGTTAATCAAAAAATGTCTCTACTTTCGAAAGTCGAGTGGCCGCCAGTGAAGATACTACTTTTTAGAGAAGCTTAAAAATATGTTAAAGAGGGTTGAGATCGGCTTGAGGGTGGTTTTGGGGTCGCTAAACACGAATCCTGGCATCAGATTTTGAAAATTAAAAATTGTTGATCCAATATGGTAGATGATCTAAAAAGTTTCGAATTTTACTTCAAAAATTGTCATTTAATGTAGATTTTCAAAATTAAAAATGGAGCATCCAATATGGCGGGTATTTCTTTTTTGAAGTGATCGGTTTTTTTTTGTATATTATTACAGTTAAAACTTTTGTGGTAGCTGAATACGAATCTAAATTGGATTTTAAATTGAAAATGGCTGATTTATTATGGCCTGTGATTTTTTCTTTAAAGTCCTCAGATTTGTACTAAATATCGTTCCGGAAAGTTTTAGGAGTCGCTGAATCTGAAATCATAATTTAAAATTCAAAATGGCGGATTCAATATGGCAGACACTTTCTTTGAAAAGTAATCGTTTTCTTCTTGGAAAGTTTCAGCTGTCGGTGAGTACAAATCTAAAATCAGATTTGAAATATTCAAAACCTCGGATCCAATAGTTGGATACTTTTTTCTAGAAAATCATCTAATAATATGAAATATTTTTTTCTAAAAGTTTTAGAGGTCGCTGAATACGAATTTGAAATCAGATTTTAAAAATTGAAATGGCGTATAATTATATTCGCCATTTTGAATATTGCAGAGACCCCCAAAATTTCCAAGCAAATAATTGATACACTGATAGAAATTTGTGCGTAGTATTAATGAATTCCTTCATTAATCCAATGAATTTTTTTCATAAAAAAGTCCCCAAAGAAACGTTTCATTGACTCAACGAAATGTGTTTCATTAAATCAATTTAATGAATGGTTTCATTGACCCGATGAAATTTTCATAAAGTGTATGAAATTTTTTTCATTAATCCTAGAATAATCGTTGCTTAAAGCTCATCATTTTTTACGAATTCGAAAAGATAAAATTTGAAAAGTATCTGATTAAATTTCAGATCGAAAACTACAACTTTGAAATCGAATTTTTTTATCCATAAAAAAAAATATTTAGTTATTGTACTTTTTTTAAATTATGTACATTAAGAACTTTAATGATTGAAAAATCGTTTAAATGTAATTAACAGGCATCTAAAATATTAAAAAGCCGACCTAAAAAAACCAATTTTAATTTATTTCTGTTTTTTATTGTTTTAATTTTTTCAAAATTATTCAATCTTTCTTTACATTTTTTATAATTTGTGTCTAAAGATGACATATTTTCTTATATGTCGGTACAAAATATGTAATTTTTTATCGATCTGGCTTAGAATTCTGTAGAACGATCGACGATTATAGTCCACTTTTTGTAGTTAAATTGCGACCATATTAGATAAAAATGTTAATATTGTTAACAATGTTGTTAAAAAAACAAAAATTTATTATCGTTTAGCAATAAAGTTTTTGTGTAACATCTCCTCAAACCGATAACAATTTATATCTCGTTTTGAACAAAACTATATCGTTTTTTCTTAGTGACCAAACTATTCAAATTCGTCCAAAACTGTTAGCTCTAGGCAATTTAATTAAAAAAAAAATTTATTTCTTTCAAAGTTTTGGTTAATTCTGTTTAAATGAAATTTTTCAGTTTTTTTTATTTCAAAATGATAGTACAAAAAAAAGTTTTTTTTTCTTATTGCAAGTCAAAATTTTTTTTGAAAAAAATTTTAAAATTTTTCTTTGATTTAATGAATTTTTTTTATGAAATTATGAAAAAAATCATAAAAAAATGTTAATGTAAAAAATACCAATATTAATGAATTTTCATTCAGTTAATGAAATTTTTCATTAAACCAATGAATCGATTTTAATGAAATCGTTTCATTCCTTCATTTAATGAAATCGTTTCATTAATGAAGGAAAATTCTAATCAGTGTACGAAAACGATTACTTTAAAAAAAAAAAACTTCCGCCATTATAAATTTTTGAAATCTGATTTCAGATTCGAAATCAGCGGACCCTAAAACTTTCCAAATATATATTTGATACAAATCCGATGAAGTTTAAAAAAAATCACCCGCCGTATTGAAGCCTCCATTTTGAAAATCTAATTTCAGATTTGTATTTAGCTGTCGCAAAAATTTTAACTTTAATAATATACAATAAAAACGATCACATTTAAAAAAAATCATCCGTCATTTTGAAAATCTAATGTCAGATTTGTAATCAGCGATCACATAAACTATTTTTCCGAAACTTTTTTAGATCATCAGACATTTTGAATTTTTAATATCTGATGCCAAATCAGTGAACAAATTCAGTAACCAGAATAGCCAAATTGTGCCAATTTTCAAGCCGACTTTTAGAAGTGGAGATATGCAACTAACATTCTAAGCCTTTATACAGCTATTATACGTCAAGCCCAATTTTGGTCGGGTGGGGTCCGAGGACGATCTCCCGTTCACAAAGAATGCCCTATATATAAATATTACCCTAATACTATAAGAATATTGGCTTAGCTATTGACACTTATAAAATGTGTAAATATTGAAACGTGTCTATGTCGCTGGATAGCTGGATGTTTAAAACTGGACAGTGCTAAAGAGATACACGTTACAGATTATACTCCTCTACTCCTTAACCAAAATGATGCATAAGTTATTTCCTTACTTAGCAAAAGGTTTCATATAATAAGTAAGATAGAAGTCTGTTTGCCTAAGGTGTATTTGTGCCGTAGAGTCAATGGGGTGTAAATATTGTTTAAGAAAATATTTTCAAAAAAAAAGTTATGTTTGCATATGGATAACTAACACGATATTAAGGGTCCTGCACATAAATGAGTTGTTTTAGTTGTGCTAAGAAGACAAAGTACTTTTTAAATATATTGTTTTAAGGATCTATTTATAGCCGTTTTGCATGATTTTGAAAGATGGGAAGATGTTTTCATTTAGGCGGCTTGTTTAATTTTAGTAAATTGGAATTTTTACACTTTAGGGTAAAATTGATTAAGTACTTATAAAGAATCTACAGATTTCAAGGATTTTATTGTAATAAATATCTTTTTAAATTATAATTAAATTCTAAAAAAAGTTCAATAAATAATTGTTGTTGGAAAGATGTTAAATGTAAAATCAGTATTATCCAAAAAAAAAATGCTGAACCTTATGAAGAGGACAATTCGTAATGAATAGGAATCGGAAATCATGTAAATTGATGTTGTAGTAGTTAGCTGGAGAACAATGTTAACTAAATATATTTGCGAATCACCAAATGTACAACAAAATGGCATCGATTTGTTAATGCATAATTTTGAATATTTTGCTATAGATGCATATTTTACAAAGCTTGGTATAAATGCATATTTTAATGGGTATTTAACTCTTATATGTAAACTCTTATATGTATCTGTACACACGCAAAATGTATAGATTCGTAGTTAGCCAGCCAATATGCACAACTAATATTAGTTCAGACGGTAGAGCTCGTTCCATGTAAGCAGAAGGTTTTGTAATCGATACCTACAGATGACAACTCAATTTTTTTTAATTTTTATATTTATATGACAAATTTCAAAAATTTTGACACTTTAAGGTAACATATTTAAAATTTTATTTTGTTTTTGTGTGTGCCATGATAGCATTTTATGTATTCGTTAGCCGCTGTTTAAGCGTGCTAAATCCATTCGCGTTAATCATTCATATTTAACGAATCGAAATTTTGAGCGGCTTTAAATTTCAAGCAAATTAAAAACATTAAAATTACAGTTTTTGCTTGAATTTTAAGTATAGCTACATCGATTTTTATATTTCATTATATTTATCACATTTCAAAATATATATTGCACCAAAAAATATATAAAAATATACAAAATTTTTTTTTGTCATTTATTATAACTTATAGAGTAAACCGCGATTATTTATTAAAACATGCACTTTTTTGCCGGTTTAACGATAATTATAGTTGGGATTAGGGCAGTGTTACCAATTTGAAGATTTCCAGCTAGATTTTTTTTCACCAAAATAATTGTCAACTTTTCACTAAGCAGCGATATGGAAATTACATTGCTAGTGAGTATATCCACACAGTCTATTGAGTCCAGTTTGTATTGGTTAGAGTCTGAAAGTTAAAAACTATGAGGAAGAAAATAAAATTACTGGACAACTAATGTATGTTTCAAGTAATTTTTTTTTAATTTTTTCGACTTTCTAACCCTTTCCATTTTTTTCTCAATTTAAAAAATATTAAGAATAGTTATTGTGGACACGGTATTTTAGGGGTAACGATATTTCAGTTATTTCGCTAACGGTTTCCTAGCACAAATAGCATTTTAGTTATTGCGGTAACGGTATTTTAGCGGTTACGTTATTTTAGTTATTTCAGTATTTTAAGGATAACGTGCTTTCAATTATTTCGCTATTGGTATTTTAATAGTAATGTTCTTTTAGTAATTTCGATATCGGTGTTTTAGGGCTAACGGTAATATCAAACGCCGATATTTTTAACCCCTTCATGTTCAAATTACTATGGCTGGTTATTTTATGAACAAAATTGGGCAATAAGATATGTTCACAGCGATTATTTTGATCTTGTCACATCACTGTGGCCCTAAGGCGAAATATTTTTTTTATGGTTACCTAGTTATTATGCCTCCTAATTTTGTATTAGTTTTCCTATTCAAATAGATATGCAAAAAGATTAATCATTGAAGTAATTAACCTCAAAGCACATATCACGAGACCGGTCATCCGAGGGCATATCACGACACTTCAGCTAGAAGTTTTTGGAATATTAGTGTTTTTTTTCAGTTTTCTTTTGTTTTCTTGTTGTGTTTGTTTAACTTTTTTTTTCTATTTAAACATACGCTCACAATATTTTTTCCGTAAAGACTACTGAATAAACACATTAAATTAATTGAAACTCAGTTATCAAAGGACTACTTACTTTTCGATTCAAACAATTGTAGTTTTTAGTTTATTTTTAACTGTTAAATAATTAATTGACAAAATCGGTAAAAAAAATAGATTGTTTCGTTTATTTCAGTACTCAATATAATATAAAAAGTTTTTGTTTTAAATATAAAATTTTAACTAAATATTTTAACTATTACCGAAAGTCCGTTTTTTTTTTTTTGTTTATGTTTTGTTATTGAATAACATACAGAAAGTTAAAAAATATATTTCTTTGGTAATTTAACTCCATTGAAACAACTTTACCGATTAACTGTTGAACTTTTATGGAAAAGTTCTTGTCAGTCTACATGCATAAAATAAAACTTTGCACTTAACCAGCCAACATTCATAGGCAACATCAGTTCAGACTGTAGAGCGTTTGTCTTGTAAGTTAGAAGTCTCCAATCGAGCCCTACCAACCTTGTTAAATTCTTATTTTTTTTTATATATATTTAAAAACCTATTTTCATATGCATCACCTTATCAATTGAACCCATCCTTTGACAACGTCATTATAAAGCGACTTTCATGTTAAAATGCCCAATTTCTTCTGCATATTGCACACCCCTATATCCTCGATATGGCTGATGATCTTAGAATGTGATCAAAATCAACATTAAGTTCAGTAAACTTTTTGCATTAAAATAAATATTATGAAGTAATTCATAGTAATTTCTAATTTCCCATCCACATTTTCATTACATCTAAATGCTTTCATCTTTAATTTACCCTTGTACATCAATTCTTGAGGTATTCTGTTATGACATTAGATTTCAACTTAATAATCCTTTATTTTTTAAGGGTTTTTAATACTTATTTGATATTTCAATGTAATGACTTAGCAGCAGCATTAAAGGTGGTTGTTTTTGTAACTAAATCTTTATATTGATTGTCTTTACGAACAGTAGCTCAAGCCTTTAATAACTCCGTTTTTCTCAGACATAACAAAAGAAAAACAAAGATTTTAAGAATCCTTTCTTTTAGTTAGAATAAATTAAAAATGGGGTTTAAAAAGAGGAGGTAAGGTAAAAAAAATTAAAACTTCTAAGTAATGAAAATAATTCATTGTTATAGAAACATACTTATATCTATCTGTCTTGTTGTTCATCTTAGCACACCTTGAAATATTTGTTTACCTATGTTGCTTTCAAAGGAATGCATTTTTCCAAACCATTGCACTAAAGGAGTCAGTAAAGGAGTACAAAACAAATTCCATACCCCGTTTAAGCAACAATAAGATGTATAAAATATATTGCTGTCATTGTTATACTCGGCTGTTGTCAGCGCCGTAGCCATGGTGGGGATCGCCCGCTGATTTCACAAATTCACTTCAAACATGAAAGATTCGAAAGGCACAAGTGTATGTCCCTTAAGCATCTCATTTCATCAATAGCACAATTGGATGAAATGCCAAAAAAAATCCACAAAATGAAAGAACTGTATTTCGTGCCATTAAAAATTTGGAATACAAATAACTATCTAGAATTGGTCACAAAATGTCTCTTATCTCTAACAAAAAATCTCTGCAGTCTTGAAAATTGCCGTATCATTTTGGACTACTCGATCAAAACCCAAAATTTGGCTAAAACAAAAAAAAATTGATACTCATAATTCTGAAATAAAAAGTCGGTCCCAAAATAAATTCTTGGCTAAGGCTCTGACTGTTATGCATACAATAGCTACAGACAAATAGAAATTCTGTTGAATATTAAGGTTTTTTGAGCATAATCTCATAAAATGTTGATGTTTTCACTCCTCGTTAATCCTTAAAAAATCTGTAAGTACTTTAGGTTTTAAAGAGTTTTCAGCACTTTCCAAATAAGATTTCTTTTTAAAAGGTATTAAGATTTAAAAGAAAAAAAAATCTTCCAATATAAACCACAAAAACACATGCATATTATATTAGGGTGACACTTTTTAAGAGATAACTTAAATTCCCTGTTCAATCTTGTTATTTAAACGGAAATAAACTCACTTAAAGAAACATAATTGCCTTAAGCTTTTCTGTTAGGGAATGTGTTATAACTATTGGAATATTTTGGCTGAGAAAAATTTGAAGTTTTTCTTAAATTCCTGCAATCAAATTTTTATTAAACAACAGTCATTAATTCTTTAAAAGATTCAATAAAAAAATTATCATTATGATAATGAGTGTAAGCTTTACTATTTATTATTAAAATGCAGAATTATTTGACAATGACTTTGTTTGTTATTCAACAACATTTTTAATTAACAAAAAAGTTTTACAATATAAAAATTTCATGTGAAAAAATATATACATTTCTGTGAAAAAAATGTTTGAGAATTTAAAAATATATCGTTGTATTATATTCAAACAGAGCTATCTACTTCCATGCAAATGTTTAGGAGAGTGAAAAAAATGTTATATTGATCGAATTAAAAATATTTGCAAATTAATATTCTATTAATTAAAAACTGCTATTGTATAATACAGGGTGGGCCAACTTCGACTGACTGATTTGAAATGCTTATAACTTATTTATTTTAAGAGTTTTTTATTTTATTTTTTTTTTAAATGAAAGTATAACTTAGAAAGTTTTCTTTAGCTAAGTATGAAAAATGACATCAATTAAATTGCGTCCATTTTCTTGTTGGCATTTAGTGGCTCTTTCAAGACGTTTTGCATTACGTTGCGCAACGTTTCTGGCTCCATTTCTGCAATTTCTGTGCGAATATTCTGCTTAAGTTGCTGAATGTTTGTGGTTTGTTGAGGTAAACCTATCCCTTCAATAAACCCCACAAAAAAGCAGGAGCTGTCAAATCTTTGGAACGAGGTGGCCACGCAAAATCAGCATTTTCTCGCAGAGTCGCTATTGTGTCTCTGACGGTATGAGCTGTAGCTCTATCTTGCTGGAAACATATGTCCTCCGGACATATGGTAATTGTTTATTACCTGCAAAAAAATAAAATTAAAAACTGTAAAACTAAAAGGTTGTAGGCATTTAAACTCAGTCAGTCTACGTTGGCCCACCCTGTACATGTAATGCTCTCTTAATAATTCAAAATATTAGCGGCATTGCAGTAGATACACAGAAAAAATTAAAAACGGGTTTCAATTAGAAAATTTAATGAATCGATTAATATTTTAATTGATTTTACATCTATCACGGCAATAATAATAGTAATTAAAACTATCTACAAAAAAATATGATACTAAAAAAAAAGTGTGTGAACGACACATTTGTATGTAAATGTATATGAATTTTTGCGATATTCGAAACCGTTCGATTTTTATGCGACTTTTCCCGAAGAGCCTTTTTCCCCTGTATTTCATATGATTTAAAAATGTGGCAACTCTAGGTCCGCTACATAGGCAATATGAGTATCAACATTTTTGTTTTCTTGAATACTTTCACCCGAAGTACAAATAAATCTAGTTTTCGTTAATTAAAGACAAGTGCTCATACAAAAACAAATGAATTTTTTACCCTTAAACGTGAGATTGGGCAGCTAAAAAAAATACATGTCACTTTTTTTTTTTTGCTCCTTTATAACATATCCGAATTTCGTTAAAATCTGCGAGTTCGGGTCGGGATACCTCACTTGTTAGTAATTATAGAATCAAAACCCGACTGTATATACCTCATTTCCACTCAAAAACTGATATTGTTGTAGAATGCTCAATCTAATTTTACAAAAAACCAGTGTTAGAATGATCTTTTAAATTTGATATTAATACCATAGATGACAACTATATCAGTGAATATTTTGGCATCAAAACCCCATTTTCTAAAATCCCGTTTGCATAAAAGACAAATATATATATGGTAACCCCTTCAGAATATTTTAACGATACAAAAAATGTTTTAATAAACAAAATTAAAATGAATTTTAATTTAAATACACATTTTTGTCGACCTAACTTCATTTCCTAACATTTGTGTATGCTGGACCATTTAGAAATACTAGGGTGGATCAATAAGTCCGTGACTTTTTGAATGAAACACAGTTTTTTTTTTGCAAAAAAAAGATTATTTTTCAACATAAGCTCCTTTTGGCTCAATACACTTAGTCCAACGTTTCTCCAATTTTTGTATCCCTTCCAAAAAATAGGATTTTTCGAGGTCCATAAAATAGGCATTTCTTGGCCATATAGGGTCGTTTTTTTTAATCTTCGTTAAATCGATCCAATAAGTTGGCACAATATTCGCCATTTATTGCTTTCACCCTTTGAATATACCGATGTGGATTATCCCGCGTGCATCCCAAAAAACTGTTGCCATCACCTTATCGGCCACGATTACGTTTATGGTCAATTGAGAGCAAACGCGGCACCCATCTTGCAGACAGCTTTCTTAAACCCAAATGATCATTTAAAATCGAAACGACACAGCCATATGAAATGCCGATGGCATCAACAATCTCACGCACTTTTACTCTTCGCTCGGCCAACACCATATCGTGGATTTTTTCGACATTTTCGGGTGTATTGACCTCAATTGGCCATCCAGAACGTTCAGCGCCATTTGTACTTGTGCGACCACAACGAAAGTCAGTAAACCACTTTTTTTACCATTGAAATCGATGATGTAGAGTCCCAATAGTATTCATCAAGCTTTTCCTTGGTTTGATTGACGGTTTTTTTCCCAAAAAGTAATGTTTAATGAGCACTCGAAACTCACTTTTTTGCATTTTAAAAAAAATCTACGAGGTTGTATGTTTTGAACTGCTGTTAAACGCAAAGTAAATGACGGAACTTGTTCAAAATTTGACAGTAGTCTATCAACACGTGGCACTTGATGGAAGCAGTGTTGCATTTCATATAACTACGAGGAAAGTTCGAGAAGTCACGGACTTATTGAGCCGCCCTCGTAGTTATATAACTTTTTTAAATTAGTCGCCAAAAGAAAATGATTTATAGCCGAAACATGCCGAAGGAGTTCATCTCTAAGCTGATGTTTTTGATTTGAAATATTCTACTTAGTTTATATAGCCCAAATTTCAGGTGCAGGGTAAGATTAGGGAACATTCCCTTAAATTGTTCTATGAAAAAATGCTAAAAACTTATTGTAATTCAATTAAATACCTCCAAATTCTAAAATGGTTTCTTTGGTAATAAAAGGTCGAGAATTTGACAATTTTTGATGAAAAACAATATCTTAAAACTAGAAACTGTAAGATAATCTGTAGAAATGTTGTCTACAAATCCGATTAAATTGAAAGACAAACTCTTAGAATTTTGTTTGTTCTTTAAAAAGTGAATGTATGAATCTGATAAAGTCTTAAAAATATATTTTTTTATTTAAGAAAACCACGAGCAACCCATATAATTAACTGTATTTTGTTGAAAAGAACTTAAGACAAATTGGCTATCCCGTAAAAGGTTGTTTAAAGACACATACACCGTTTATACAAAACATATCCGATAACTTCCAAGCACTTTTATTATTCGATAAAATGCGTTACAAGGTCTCTATATCAGAGATTTCATTTTTTAGTACTGCATAACAATCTCAAGGAGTACCGAAATCTAAAAAAATTTAAAAATCCAAATCATCCCATCAAAAACACACCTTACCAAAGAATGAGCCAAGTAATCTAAACTCGAATATTTGGACGTAATAACCTTATTCAAACATTTCTTTTATATGAAGTGTTCCACAAGTAATGAGTTATGCATTACTGACAGCCTTACGAAAAAATTAATAATAATGGATAACTTTTATGCATACAACAGTAAGAATAATAAGCCATGAACAAAATGAAAAAGATAAAGGGTCTAAAAATAGATTTTGAAAAAAGTACGAATTAAATAATTTTGCTATTAATTTTTTTTTTAAACATGGCAGAGCTGAGAATAGATCCCGGGTCTTCAGATTAACAGGCGACTGCTCTATATCCTAAGCCACCTAGGCCTGTAATATTTGATAGCTTAAAACATAAATTAATTTTACTCTATGTAAATTCGTTCACGACATACTAAACCAAAACCTTACACTTTAGCTTACAAAAATACAAATTATAATGAGTCTAAAAATAGATTATAGAAAAATGTTTATCATATTATTTTGTCGTGAAGTAATAAGATAAGATGTTCCTATTATTATTCACCACATATTTTTTGTATGAGAATAATAAGTTTCTTATTGGTAACCCAGTTTTTCATTATTTAAAGTAATGCAGAAGGTAATAAGTACTCATTACAAAGTAATGCATACAGTTATAAGTAGTCATTAACCAGTTTTTGCTGGAGTGTGTGGTGAAAAAGGTGCCAAAACTCAGAAAAATTATACTAATATTTAAAGTAAATGAAGCACAACAAACAAAAAAATGCGACAAATATGACATAATTTTTTTATATATTTAGGTCTCCTAAACCATAAAATCGCATTAAAAAAATTTGTTATGGAACAGTATTTTGAATATTTTTTTTTTAACTTTAGTTTTTGAGTAAATAGTTTGTTTGTTTTGACTATAAATCGATTTTTGATCAAGCTACTGTGGTCTTTCAAACCGAATATCATTTGTTGCACAACATTATTTAAAAATTTTTAAATTTTAAAGTTTTATTGACCTATAAGTCAAAATTATACGGAACATATAGAGCAATTCCATATGAAAGCGATCACCTTTTGGACGACCCCCCTCCGATTTTAAAATAAAAATTTAAAGTGGTAAATTTCGAAAAAATTATTTAAATAAATATTTCTAAAACTTCAGACAACGATAATTTAACTGACCAATGTCGCTTGATCTTTGATCTTGATATACTAAAAATAGTCAAATCACTTAAAACTTAAAAAAAAAACTTGTAATGCTATTTTGAATTTTGATTTTTCAAAGCCTAAATAAAGGGTCCGCCATCTAACGTTTTTTTGTCAACTAGTGCGTATTTCGTGAATGATAACACTTAGCTCATGTCTGATTTGACAGATAATTAGTTTTATCCTTCCGCTGAACGAATATGGTCCGTATGTTCGTTATCTTGTGAAAAAAGTGAAAGAAACTGGCATCCTCATCGATAAACCAAAGCGTGAAAAGCCAAAAACAGTGCGTACACCCGAGAATATTGCTGCTGTGGCAGAAAGTGTGCGTGAAGCGCCATCAACATTAATTCACCGTCGTTCTCAACAATTGAACATTTCGGAGACATCATTGAGACGAATTTTGCATAAAGACCTTGGTATGACGCCATACAAAGTCCAATTGGTTCAGGAGTTCAAAAAAAAAGTTATTTGGCGGACCCTTTATATAATAAAGAAATGGTCGCATTTTTGTCGCATGGATTTTTTTTTAAGTTTATTAATTAGATTGAAGATTTATTCAACAAAAAAATAAGGAACATCCTAATGCAAGAACTCATACAACACAATATGTGTATGTGCATTAAAAGGATGATTAACAAAATACTTAAAGAATTCTATTTGTTTCATCACACACATACTCTTTCATACGCTTATTAATACATATTTATGAGTATGTGTAGGCAACAAATATTTCCACAATTGTATATTGTATTCTCGTACATATTGGTGGTTTACGCCTTCATTAATTTACATGTATCTCTATTGCTTGGTTGAGTTGGTTGGTTGGTTTGCTTCCTTGTAACAATGGTCTCCTATTTACATTAATGTCAACCTCATAAACATCAAGCAATGACAATAACAACAGCAACAGCATTGACGACAACATCTCACTGAGATTCTATTATAATTCTAAAAGTGTTTAACCGAAACCGATTTCATGCTTAAATGCCAACATTGAATAACTTTCGCATTGCGTTGTTTCCTTATGTCGTGTTCTGTTCGTCATCATCATCGTTGTCATTTCTTTTCCCCTTGGATAACTTGTGTTGTACAGAGCACATGTTTTTTGTTAAAGTGCCTCCTTTGTTTGGCTTCTCCCTAGTCGCTGTAAATCTTTATTGTTATTTTACATTTGAAACGGAAATATATAAAAATGAAACGGATATGTTATTACATTTTAATTAAATCAAATTTTTTGAATTATGTGTATTAAATTTAATGAGATAACTAATATAAAGTTTGTTATTTATTTCTAATTCAGTAAAATGACATAATGCCCCCTATCCAGACCGGGATAAAGGGTTGTGAACTTTGTAGTAACTATGTATGAAATTTTTTAGAATGTAAAAGGTTTAAAAATTTAAGCTTTTGTTATTTCCAAAGAAATCGAAAAATATTTTCAAAGCTCCAGTTGTCATTACTTCCAGTTGGGAATAGATATTTTTTCCATAAGCAATTCATCAAGAACTCTGTAGTAACTATGTATGAAATTTTCAGAATGTAAAATTCTTAAAAATTTAAGCTTTCGTTATTTCCAAAGAAATCGAAAAATATTTCCAAAGCTCCAGTTGTCATTACTTCCCGTTGAGAATAGATATTTTTACCATAAGCAATTCATCAAGAACTCTGTAGTAATTTTATATGAAATTTTCAGAATGTTAAAGTTCTAAAAATTTAAGCTTTTATTACTTACACTTTCATTACTTACATTTAAAAATATTTCCAGAACTCTCAAGAAGACATCTTTGTTAATGTTTGTTTCAAAAAATGCAATCGGGGCATTTGGTTCAATGTAATTCCAGTTTGTCTCTTCTCACCCAATCTTATTCAAATTTCTTTAAAAATTCCGTAATATTGTACAAAGATACATCTTGCCGATCTGTATTCCTGGATATTCACAAAGTATATGCTGAATTCTGCACACAGGGAATAGATTCGTAGTGAGAATTCAGTACTCTCGACCAAATTTTTTATACAATATTATTACTTTCGAGTTAAATAGAACGCTGTTTGCAATATTATTCTGTTATAGTAAATGTTTTAATATAAAAAAGACGAGTGCGGCCCGGTAGGCTAGTTGGTAGCTTGCTGGCTTATCAGTGCGGGGGTCGTGGGTTCGATTCCCACCAGAGGCACTGGTCTGTTCTCGCTACAACACGCCGAAGGCCATATTAGCTATTGCTAGGTTTCGGTAATAGTATATAATTTGTAATTAATAAAAAAAAGAATTAGCACATACTGAATAAGGTTAAAAAAAAAAAGATTTCAAATACATAAATTACCGTGATAAGTACAGTGTTTAATTTTTAAATCTTTGAAAACTGCAAGCTCTCTCATATTTTCCTCTGAAAAAGACTTCCTTCTGAGATTCCATGAGTTCGGACTCTGAATAAAGATTCCACTTGCAGTGATTTTTATATGCTAAATAAAGAAGATAAAAATATTTGTTAGAAATTGAAATCATATTTATTTTCATAATTGTACCTACTAACCTGAACAAGAGCTTTCTTCCAAGCTCATGTTTCTCAGCTTTCTTTTCTTGTTGCTTAAGAATCCAGAATTTAATACTAACAAGTGGAAGCATTAAAGTCCGATGTGCCGAATTTGGTATTAAAGAAGATTAAATTCGGCTGTGACGAATTCGGTGTTTTCATAAACCAGGGAAAGTGCAAACAATATTAATATCTATATTCTTTGTAAAAATAACAAAAATAATGTTGTTTTTATAAGTAAAACAAAATATGACTGATTGATTAATGTATTTGGGATGTTACAAAAGAAAAAATGTTTAATTAAAGTTTACTAAAATGAATCTGAAATTCTGCAGTGGGTATTCAAAGGTTATTCTGATTACTTAAAGAAGAACGTGTAGTGAAAAATATATATATTTGTATAGTTCCTTATGATGTTAAAAAACTGTTGTAAAATTCGCCTGTTGTTTGTCTCTTTGCCTATATAATAATGAAAGAAAGTTACTAAAATATATTTGGATCGTTAGAAGAGATGCAATGAATACAAACGCATAAAAACAGTTTCGAATAATCAGAATTTTAGATAAATTTAAGGGAACAAAAATACACTTGCGGAGACATACATAATGAAATAATTATGAAATGCCAGTTTACATTACAACACATGTATTTATACTATACATCACATAAGTAAAACGGAAAGTGTGATGAAACTAAGTTTGTCAAAAATTATAAAAGAAAATCTTTCGAGTGTTTAGGGTGTTTTCGAGACACAAAAAATTAAAGAAACTGGTATTTCAAATTATTGGTTTTCAGCTCAGTTGCTTGTGCAATTCTCGTTTACGACTCCTAGAATAAGAACCCTAAGAAATTTTCCCAAAATTCGATTGGTTTTACACATCAATACTTTAATTTAGATTATTTTTGTATGTATCAAATAAAAATTAGGGCTTTTAAGGAAAACACATGCATATAATCAAAAGATTTTAAGATGAAGTATGCACCTTATATGTCTTAAATAAAAAAGTTCTGAAAGTGAATGTCCTTTAAATTGAATGGGGTTTTTAATAAATGTAATTAGAATGTAAGAGTTTCCTTGCAAATTTATTAAAGGTTGAGAATGAAAATACGTAAAAATAGTGTACGAAAAAAAGTTATGAATTTACATTGTTGGATTCGGGGATTTTGTTCCTGGATATTTTTTTGATCTGATAACGATTAATGTGTCTGGCAACTCCGGTTAATGCAGTCAAATAAATAAAGAATTTTAACTAAACTATTTTGTTCTGTCTTTTTTCTAATTGGTGATTTTTTGATTTGTTGGGGTTAACAAAAAAAAGGTATATGGCAAGCCTGGTATATGGAAAACAAAAGCATACTTTATAAATTAGCTTAACAATTTTTCGAGGGCTTCTCGCATTTGCACTTATAACCAGTGTTGCCAGGTTTGCAAAGCATAAAAACGACAAACTTTCTAGAAAAAATCGTCAAAATCGTCATCATATTTTGAAAAATCGTCAAAATAAAATATATTTGTTAGAAGAGGGATAAAGAAAAATAAAATACAATAATGTTATTCACATTTCAAATGTTAACGTGTTATCGTTGTAATATAACACGATTTTTGACACTTCTCTTTGGTTTAAACTTCGAAAATCATTATATTTTACAACGATATTCATATTTATAAAATGTTGAAACAGTGTGCCCCAGTAGGCTAGTTGGTAGCGTGCTGGCTTATCAGTGCGGGGGTCGTGGGTTCGATTCCCACCAGAGGCACTGATCTGTTTTCGCTACAACGCGCCGAAGGCCATAGTAGCTAGTGCTCGGTTAGGGTAATAGTATATAACTTGTAATTATATGATTATTAATTAATAAAATAACAAAAATATAATGTTGAAAGATCAAATAAATACAACTTTAAATCAAACTAATTTTACCACTTGAACTGTTAAACACTTATATCTGCATAATTCTGTGAACAACATTTCAGTGGCACAACTTTTTAAATATTAAATTCTTTTACAAAATTTGGAAATTCTTTAACAATAAGTGTGTTCGATTACTTTTCCTGTAAAGTTCAGTAAAAACTACTCAGTAACAAAATTACAAATAGTAAGACAAATTTACAAAAAAGTAAACGAACAGAAAATTTGTAGGAATTATTAAATTAGATAAAATAGCTTGTTTTAAATATTAAAAAAAAAATCAACTGGTCATTATGGAAAAGGAAAAAGTTAATTGAAATTATCGACCAAAAATAATTTAAATGTTTTTTAACTTCTTCCATAGTTAATTATTTAATCATTTTCACTTTCAATCCATAAACAATTAAAATTTAATTTAATTTTTGTTTACTAAAAATACAAGCATATTTTTTTTTATTTTTTAGTCATATGTTTTTTTCATCTTACAAATTCTTTCTGGCAAAAATGTATCCAGTAAAAACTTGTAAGTTCTTTGGCATCAAACTGTCACTTTACTCTCTCTTTTTACCAGTTTTTACTGCGTATTTGTCTAAACGAACACCTTCCAGTAAAAACTTGTACAAATTTTTGTGTTATCGAACAAACTTAATGTTATATTTTTAATTATTAAATTTTGGCACTTTATTTATATTATTAGGCCTGTTTTTTAAGCACCGGATTTATTTTTGGATGTATTTTGTTTCATTTAAAGTTGTATATATATCATCTTTCAACATGAAATATATTCGGGCTAGAGATCTGTTTGTTTCGCAAAAAAAGTCCATGCCTTGTGTTTTAACATGAAATTTTTTTTATTTTTATTTAAATCTAACTCCAATTAAATTTTATAAAAATTTAAAGAAATGTTCTAAACATATAAACACAGAAACTAAATTAAGCTAAACCCGTAATGAATTTATAAAAAAAATAAATGCGGTTTGGATTAAGTTTTATTCAATTCTAGGATTTGCATTTTTGCAAAATTGTATTTCACATCATATTAGCATATAAAAGCTAGCTATCGATCAAAAAACAATGTTTTTGCTTTCAATTTTTAACGAAATAATATAAATTTAATAATCGAGCCGGCGATTTTATGAGAATGATAAATAAGTAGATCTTGCTGACATATTAAATTATTGTCAAAAATCGTCATTTTGGAAGCAAAAGTCGTCAAATAGTCATTTAGTTATTTTGGGTATTAAATATCATCAAAATGACGACAAATCGTCAAACCTGGCAACTCTGCATGCGATTGCTACTAATTCATACGTACATACATATATATATATATATTCCCGTCGTTCCTATAAGGAGCATAGGGCCGTACATACATACTGTATACAAAACAAAACAAAAAACAACAACAATATTTTGTGAGTTTTTTTTTTTGTTTTTAAGTGTTGATCATGACCATGGATGGTAACCGATTCTATGTGGTTATTGGTCGTAGTAACGCTATTTTCTTTTATTTCGGTAACGGTATTTTAGGGGAAACTATACTTCAGTTATTTCGGTAACGGGGTTTTAGCGTTAACGGTATTTTAGCGTTAACGGTATTTTATTTATTTCGCTAACGGTATTTTAGCGGTAACGATATTTTAGATATTTCGGTAACTTTATTTTAGGGAAAAAGATTTTTCAATTATTTTGGCAACGGCATTTTAAGGATAACGTTATTTTAGTTATACAGGTAATGTTAATGCACACCACAATTTTTAACCGCATTATGCCCGAGTTTAAATGACTGTCTAGTTTATGATCACACTTTGGGAAAATATATCTATTTACAGAAGTTTTTTTGTTCAGATCTTGTTAGATTATTTCGGTAACGGTATTTTAAGGTAACGGTATTTTACGGATAACGGTATTTCAAGAATATCGGTAACGGTATTTAAGCGATAACGATAGTCAGTTGAAAGGTGTTAGAATCGGGGACGGTAATTCAGCGATATTGACAGCCATCCCTGCTTGCGTATATTCTTGTGTATAAGCATTGAATGTACGTATGTATGTATGTATGTATGTATGTATGTATGTATGATGAAATAAAAAAAAAAAATTTTAGAGGTCTTCCCACATTTTCACTCATAACTTTTGAACGCGTTAACCGATTTTGATCATTTTCACTAGAAAACTGCTCATGATATCAACAAACAATTTGGCTGAAAATTAGCAGTACCTCTTCTGTATTGGAGGAGTATTTTGTGTTTCCACAGACAGACGGACGGACAGACGGACATGGCTATATCGACTTCTCTATCCATGCTGATCAAGAATATATATAGTTTATGGGGTCCCAGAATTTTTTTAAAAGAATTACAAACATTTGACAAAGTGAATATACCCTCCTGCACTATGGGATGGAGGGTATAAAAATGTATTGAGACTACACATTGGTAGTATCCAGTGATATTCTTATGTCTTGATACGGTTGGGTCTACCGATCATTACCACAATTATTTGTTTAATTCAGTATTGGTTGGTTTTACCAATTATTGAAGAATTTTATAACAAATTTAGTTGTATTACAAATTCGTTGATTGTAAGAATTCTTAACTTGTTTTAATTAAGAAAAGTTTATAATCAGTATAAAATTTATTTTTCGGCAAATGCTTTTTTATAATTTCAACCAATTTCCAACTAACTTATTTTCTAAGTGTACAACAACAACAATCATAATTAAATGAAAAAAAACCAGCGCGCAGCCATTCGGCACATAGCACAACTCCCAGTGAGATACTGTAGAAGCATGCTGATTGTCTTCTTTCTAAGAGAGCTGCCATATGATTGGAAAAGTCACACAAGTAAAGGGTCCGCCATCTAACGTTTTTTTTTTTCAACTAGTGCTTATTTCGTGAATGGTAACACTTAGCTCATGTCTGATTTGACAGATAATTCGTTTTATCCTTCCGCTGAACGAATATGGCCCGTATGTTCGTTATCTTGTGAAAAAAGTGAAAGAAACTGGCATCCTCATCGATAAACTAAAGCGTGAAAAGCCAAAAACAGTTCGTACACCCGAGAATATTGCTGCTGTGGCAGAAAGTGTGCGTGAAGCACCATCAACATCAATTCACCGTCGTTCTCAGCAATTGAACATTTCGGAGACATCATTGAGACGAATTTTGCATAAAGACCTTGGAATGACGCCATACAAAGTAAAAATTGGTTCAGAAGTTCAAAAAAACAAAGTTATTTGCCGGACCCTTTATTTCAGGTCGTTCACATCGATCATGTGTCCATATCTTATATATGTCTTTAACCACTTCGAACATCCCACTGGAGATCAATTGGTTTCGAATACCCAACAGAATCATTGACATTGCTCGCACTCTCATCAGCTAACTCGTCGCTCATAATCCTTATCACAAGACCCATGTCAGATGAATTTGGGAGAGGGATGTAATACAGTTTCTCATACTTATTGCATATCTAATTGCATCGGATTGCAAGGCCCTTAAATCAACATCACTACACGATGCAGCTAATGGATTATAAACATTTTATTGCAGTACTATCCGCACGTCTTTATAGAGTTTTGGCAGATCAACGCTGCATTCGTATGAAAGTCCCATTTTAATCTGATCGTTCAGTCTCCGTATAAATTCCCGTCCTTGTCCTGACTCCATCTGAGAATTTTGCCAGAAGATCGCGCTCGACTCCTTTTGAATAACAAAAGGTACGTGCTAGTCTTCCCAAGTCGGCGTTCCATGCCCAAGGCGGTGAAGCGCTATTTTGAAAGCATACAAATGTAGTTACTGCTTACCAAATTCAGGTTATTTTTTGCTGGGATTAAAGACTATAAAATGCTAATATTGTGGTTTGTTTTCTCAGTGAATGCAAGGATGCAATCGCAGAGACTTTCCCAGTAGCGCCGGAAAATTACCATCCGGCTGTGATGATTGTGGGACTTAAAAACTGTACCGCACTAATGATATTGACTTCGATGTGTTGATGTGTTCACTTATCTTAGCTACAGTTGATTAGAGTTTATCTTACCTCATCGCGTATAGGGAGTATCCGCCCTAAGTTCAGTGGCACATAAGAAAACAATATAAATTTTACCTCGATTTTGTTTTTGTTGTTCTACCTAAACAACTTCTTGGAAGTTATTTATGCATAAAATATTACTAGGAACTTGTTTTGCAGCATTAAAAGATAGATTCCTTTCTATGACACACCAATGTTAAATTCATCGATGAAAATGTTCGATAACAATCATTCCTTGGCAGAACCGGTTTTGCTGTGTATTGTTCACCTAAAATGTTGAAATTTGACAATATGCGATGGAGGAAGAACATAATTACACTAAATATAACGAATTAGCTATAGCTAAATTTTCTGGCAATGTAACTTACTAAAAGCTTTCTCATGATATATTTTATATAAATATAAATTCCGTAATTTCCTTGAAACTTTCTCATTTAACACTAAATTTTATATTTCATTTTTATTCCCAAAACGCAGCCTGCGTGTGCAGCAAATAAACCTGACCATAATTTTCAGTTCATTTGTAATTAACTTATTTCAAAATTCATTGAAAACCGTTAAATCTTATATCAACATACGTAAACGTACAAAAAGTTTTTATCATCTCTTTATTATTTTAATGGCTCATAAAGTCAAGTTTAAAATGGCTTAATTATTTAATTAACACGTTTCCGAAAAATTCCCACATTAGTAAGTACTAAAAACTTAACAAAATACTATGAAGTTCTTTAAATAACTAGTACAAATATAAATATATTGACATCCCAGCAAACAAGTACGAACTGAAAACTGCTACCACTAAAATAACTGGAAAAAAAAGTAATTAAAACAGGTGTTTCATTTGCTGAAGATGTTTTAAGACTTTATACAAAACTCTCATATACTACAAGGAAATAATAAAAAATATACAAGAATTGTTTATAGGTGTTGTTTAATTTTAACAGCTCATTAATAGTTTGTTGTATACACTTTAATATAAACATTAAGGTGTGCTCAATGGCTGAGAAAACTTTTTTTTCTTAATTGGAAGAAGGAAACATGGTAGGAAACGAAGAGTTTATTGAAGAGGAACAGTCTAACCAGGAAACTACACAGAGTTGAATTCTCAGATTTGAATGAAACTTGCATATGTTGTTGAGGGTTAAAAATTATTAGACACGTGTTTTTTTAGGTCCACAATCGAACGTTTAGGTGTTAAAAGCGGAATAAAAAATTAGGACAGTTTTGTATGAAAGCATGTTTAAAATTGAAGAAAATAAAATTTTTTGTACACAGTTATAAAGTACTCGAGAGAATACAAATTTTTATACATATATTGCTTATGCTGTGGGCCCAGTGTTGCCACCTATTTGAAATATTTAAAATATGGATTATAAAAGCTATTCCGGAAAAGTCATGTTCAAGCCGAATGGTTACTAAAATTTAAGAGAGCCTAGGCAGAAAGATTGATTTTTGAATAACAAAAATGCTAGGACATCTCTTACATACTAGTGAATGCATCGTTAAAATTCCCTTTTTCACATACACAATTTGCCCAGAGTCTAATAACTAATATAAGAAATATATTAAAAAATTTCCAAATTCTGTAATTTTTGACACCACTTTATCACCCCTAAACTTAAGATTGTTCATCTAAAAAAAAAATAGATTTCTAATATTGTCTTGTGCTTTACAACAAGATTTCATTTACTGTGTGGTTTCCTTGTAAGTAAAAAGTTTAAAAGAAACTTAAAGCTTTGAAAGCTTTTCATTCACACAGAGAAATGAGCATCATGGTAGTTCAAGAGCATCATGTTATGAGTGAAACAATCATACTTAAGATACGTAACAATCATAATATATGATCCTAATGACCATATTATAATAACATGATCTTAATGACCATATTATAATAACATGATCTTAATGACCATATTATAATAATATGATCTTAATGACCATATTTTGATTCCAAATATTGATAATATGGTTCTATATGATATATAATCATATTTATAATGATCCCATAATATGATAATTTTGTGTCTCCGATCATGTTCAATATTTTTTCTCTGCGCGTGATCAGATGATTCTGAAAATTATAATGTTTCACTTGTCCGCTATTAGCTCCCTTTAGAGACACATCTTCCTTCGACAGTCGGTCAGTCGGATCATTATTGGGTACTTAACCCAACTTAACAGGGAATGGTTTGGATTTTTTAATTTTTTTTTTTATGAATTTGGATTAGACAGCGTTGAGTTATTTACCCATTTTTGCACTGTATTATGGGTTACTCCGGCATACCCTAATAAACAAATAACCGTTTTCATTATTTTTATTTTCAAAAAACTATGGCTGCTAAGTTACTTAAGGTGAAACCAGCGCATTAGTTTTTTGCGTTACCACATGGGTGCGCTTGTCCAATTTAAGTTAAACTATTCCTAATCTTGATTTTTATTTTCTCCCTCAAATTTAGCATACCCTAATGCATACAGTTGCATATGTAGGTACTTATAATACATGTTAATTTCATTAGATTTCTGCGCTCTATATACGTAATGATAAAACATTTTTATTAGCTCGTATAAAAACTAAAAAGTACATAAATATTGTACTCATGTGTAAATTATGAGTACGTTTTTATTTTATGATCTTCGCATGAAATCCTCATACATTCGTATTTTGGGGTACTTTATTTCCAAAAACAGAAAAGAACGCGTATGTTAAATAGTTAAAAGAAAAATCGTTGCACCAGTTATGATTATAATTTTATTTCAATTTCTTGTGTTGTTTGAAAGTTTTTTTAATAGCTCTATGTTGTTTCTTTCGAAATTCTGATAAAAATTCCAAGTTAATTGTTTCATGTTCATTTAATTAAGAGTGAAAGAAAAGTTTATTTTAAATTTAACGAATATTCATGAATATTAAATGAGCAGTTTTCTTATTAAGATAAAAAATGTTTAATGAATATTATTAATATAATTAAGATATTGCATTCATATGGTTACGCTTTTTTAGTAAGAGGAAATCATTTATATCGTTATAATTCTCACAACTAAGGAAATTAGATTTGAAAGGAAACCAGTGTAGAAACGGTAATAAATTAAAATTTAAAAATGTTTAACTAAAAATATAATAAACGGAATTTTTATAAGTTTTGGTTGGAAAAATAAATTTATTGTAATAAAGATGTTAAGAGTAAAGAGTTATCAAAAACTTTTATTTAAATTATTAATTTTTAAAACGAATATTATTTCAGTACTATAACATTAGTAGTAAAAATTTGTTTATATTAAATTTTGTATTAAAACGAACTAATTATATCGTAAACCCCTCAAACATGTGAATTTGGTATCATTAATGAGCAATCAGTAATACCAAATTTTGCGAAGTAATGCTGGTAACATGTTCCGTAATTACCGAGGCTTTGCTAAGACACTAAATATTGGTACAAATTTAGCATCGTACTATTATCTGTACACTTAGAATACTATGTAGGTAAAGACGACTGTAAATGTAGTTAAAAACAAATGAAATTTCACTTAAAGAAAGGACGACTTACATTTCAGTAAATTCAACTAACATTGCCATTTGTTTTTTAATGTTCAAGAAATGAATAACAATTGTAGTAAAAAGCAACCACATGTTAGTAAAAAATAAACAAACATTTATTTTTTTAAATAACAAAAAACTACTGTAAAAACTGTATGCAAAATCATAAAACAGTCATTTGATGTGGTTTGTTTTTTTTTTTTAATAATCGACAAGGTTAGTAAAAAATTTAATTTGTTCTGCAAATGACTGACAGTTACATTAAAAATAAAGAAACTGTATTACAACGCAAACGACTACATATTTTTAAAGCAGAAGTTCCCTGAGTGTACTTGTGTATTTTAAAATAAAATTTTACCATCTCTATTTTCCATGCGTTAATACAACATTTAAAACTAATCTCATGTTTGTAGCGTTTTTGGCTGTAAGCTAGTGTAATTCATAAACATTCCCAGTACCATAATATAATAACATTGGAATCAATTTCAAATCGTAACATGATAATTTAATTATCATATTATGATAAAGAAAAGGATAAAAGTATGATTTTTCACAGTCCTAGTAACATGGTTGTAGCAATCAATAGTGACTTCGAATATAGTTACTCCAACCATGTTTTGTTTTTGCATGTGGAAAAATAAAAATACAAAAAAAATATAACCACTCTTTTCTACACTCAAAAAGATTTACAGTTCCAACATGATAGTTATTTATGTAGTGATCAGTATTAGTTATTTTTATCTGCAGTTACAGTTGTTTTTCTATGATATATTTCAAACCAGCTATTATGACAGTTATTTAAAAAACAACTAAAGAAAATTACTGTATTTTTTAACAGTTGTTTGAAGCAGTTATTTTATTGTTTATTTAACTACCAAAACCGTAATTTTGCAGCAAACATTTAGTTTTTGTTAGTTACTTAAAAATAGAAGATTGATGTGCTCATAGTCTGCAAATAATAATTGAAAAACTGCATTGTATCTCCAAAACAAAAAACGTTTTATCTGGACTACCGTTTGAAATTTTGACTTTGAATTTTATGTATGATGTAGGAAACACAAGTTGCTATTATTTTAAAAAGCCGAAATATTAACTATCAAAAACAGTATGTTAACCAATTCTTACAATTTTTTTTTTTTTAAATTTTTATATTAAAAAAAATGTTCAATTGTTTCTATGATATTTTTTAATGGTTTTTACTACATTGTTATTTGTTTTTCAACAGTTTTAAAGCAACTAAATTTTTAGTTATTTTAACGGCTATTATTTGTCAGTTATTTAACTGAAATTACGGTTGTTTTACCTATTATTTTCAGTAGATTCTAGCTTCAAACTTTGTTGAGTGTAGTTTTCCAGTTAAGCCAACACACAGCTTAAGTATTCAGCACTGCAAAAATATTATAAAATTTATTTTTCTTTTATATCCTAATAAAAATAAAATTTATTCATAATTTCAGGATAATTCCATAAAATAACTAACGGTAGTTTTGTTAAATGTAGATATAACTGCGTCAAAAAAAAATAATATTGAAATCTTTAAAAATATAATTTATGGACAAAAAATGTTTAACAAAAGAAAACGGAAATAAGAAATAATGAATATATACATTAAACAAAATATAAAATCCATGATAAATGTACAGTTATATTTAAGAAAAAGACAACATGACAGTCTTAATGTATTCTTATTTGGAAGTATAAAACAACAAACAATGACAACCATAAAAAGGACATGACTAATGAATAAATATCAAAAAATTTTAAATTTAATTAAAAAATAATAAAACGATTACAAAGACAGGGCAGAAACTATAAAAAAACAACAAAAAACTGATTTAAAAATAATAAAAGACATTAATTTATTATTGATTGCCTGATGATTGAATACAATTTAACTTCTTTTTTATCCTTTCAAAGGTGATGACTTTGATATGTTTGTATATAAAAGGCCGAGAGGCAGAGAGTCATAATATATATACCCAAGTAAAAAAGTTTATATATATATTCCGATATAATTTTATGCAATTAAATGTTTCAATGCATAAATTTATATAGTCATATAAACGTATATGTAAATATTTCTATCAAGTTATATACAGCTTTGCGTTGTTTCCAAAAAATTATATGGGAATATATATAGCATTATATTATTTTATATTCTCGGTTAAAAATCAACATATATGCATTCATTTATGAACATGTATGAATATATAATGCTCATATATGAAGTGATTCGAGGTCAGACAATTCCCTATACTATCATATAGTATTAATATATGTTCATAAGAGTTCATATGTGATCCTTTATATAAATATTACCTCAATTTTTGTTAATGTACACATATGACTATGTAAGGAAATATATAGTCGTGAATGATTATATGTGTAAATATTACCTCAATTTTCGTTAATGCACACAGATAACCATATATGATTCCTCATATGATCATATCAGAATGGTTTATGAACACATATGTATATACATATCATGTATTTATACATGTGGATATGTATGAAGCATGTGTGTTCATGTATTTACCCATATATGTCTTATATACAATTATACTTAATATACCTACACAGAGAGAAAAATTTAGCTATTGGCCAACTGAAATACAGTTACTACTACACAAATTCTATTATTTCTAATTTCAGTCGGTTTGCACAACAAAGCTCAGTGGATTCAATTGAATTTTAGTTGCAACGCCAAAAATATTCAGAAATCTAATATAAATATCGTTGTAGTAACTGAATTTATAAGTTGTTACCATTAAACTACACTTTTCGATTCGGTTGGCACTTTATTGTGTAATATATATAACTATATATTAGACTGGTCGCATCTTGTATGGGATTTTTTTTTTTTTAATTTAATTGTTTGCGCTGCTTTAAATATGAGGGTTGGTGTAAGAAATCATGTCCTAATTTTTCAACTCAGTCCAACGGTGCCTAGTCGTACCTAGTGGGGCCCAAAGTACACGATATTATAAAAAAATATCTATTCAATCAGATATTTATAGTTATATTGAATAAGGTACTTCAAATATAAATTTAATTTATTAATGGTTTTGAAAGTTAATATAATGATAAACAAATTTATATATTTATTTGATTAATTTTATTGAGTTGATTAATTCATAAGAGAAGATTTGTTGTGAGAAGGATATAAATGGCGATAGTGTTTAACAACTTGAAGTAAATACTGCTTATCTTTCTCATCGTATGTTAACGATTTATTTTAATCCGTGATGAGTTTAATTGCTCTTTCTGCTGCATCATTCACAACATTCAAATGTTGACAGACAGCTTTTCCAGCGCAATAATCATCCCTCTGCTGCCATTGAGAAGGTTCCGATTCTAAAAATTTTGGATCTATGGCTAATCGAGAAAAAATTTCTTTGTCAGTTTAGAAACGAAATCTGATATATCTCTTGACGCGTAAGAGAAAATTTCATCCATATTGACAACATTCCTTTTCGAAATTTGTTCATTATTTCCGTGTATGTCATGCCGATGTCGAGTTTTTGGACCATCATCTTTTTTATTTCCAACGGCACGCTTTCATGAAAAAATGCAAGGCCAACAGTTTATTCTGATAAATACCTCAAATGGTTTCTTATTTTTTGCAATAATGCAGTCGAAACTTCTTTATCGAAATAAGATACAACGTTTTGAATGAAATCAAGATCTAGTTTTGGCGCTTCTATAGCATTCACACATCGGAACCAATAAGGAACATATATGATAGTCAAAAATAAGCAAATGCTGAGAAGACTTTTCAATTCCCCTGCTGTCAATTTGAACTGTTCGCGAAATAGAAATATTTTGTAACAATAAATGCACTTTGACATGAATCGTGCATGCGATGTTGAACCAGGCAAACGAAATTGTGAAAAATCTGGTGCACGCTCCCCAATAAAGTGGAGTGTTAACTGAAGCAACTCTTTATAATCTGCACGCACGTAATGGAATTTTAACGCATTTATACAAAAATTCTTCAAATAATCTACGTGCGATGATGTTAAAATTCGTACCACTTCTTCGTCCATAATTCCACTCTTGAAGGTGCTAGCTTCAATGTGTTTCCAATACTTGGCAAATCTGTTGAAGAGAAGAACTTCTGGCCCGGATGTTTTCCCAAAATTCATTTCAAATACAGATTTGACCAACAATTCACTTATATGGTGGCGACATGGAAGAAAAATTAGTTTTCGTCCTAATTTTTGTTCGAACAAATACGCAGCGCCATTATTTACCCCAGTGTTAGTGGCTGTGGTATCAAAAGACACTATTTCTACTAATCCATCAAGTGACCATTGTTGCAAAAAATTGTACGTGGCGTCTGCTACATTTACCCCAGTATTCCGAGCAGTTTTTCCATACGTTCACTTGTCACAACGAGAGCCAGTCGATCTTTCTTTTCTGTACCCTTTATTTCTGGAAGGAGTTTCCCATTCCAATGAAGGACAAATACTTCAGGAATCTGCAGTAAACAGTTTTAAAATAATATATAATATAAAATCAACTATGATACTTACATTGAATTCATCGATAATCTGCTTAGCTTGTCTTCTACGATATTCTCTACGCATTAAATGAAGCGTGGTACGATTTAATACAAGATTTTCTAATCGATAGGTGTAGCAGCAGCGACAACTTTATTCAGAATTGCGTTAGCTGATGCAGCAACAATATGCATAGCATCTCTTGTCGAAAGCTTGCATTTGTCCATGCTTGCTAGCATTCTGTCGTCAATAAAATTAACAGTACCGTATAATTTCGTTTGTAATATAACTTTTTCTTGGATTTCATTTACATTGTCTGAGACGATTGCGGAGTCCGGTGAATCATTTATTATTTCGGCTTCTCAGATATCTTCAATAATCATGGCTAATGCAGCTAATTTATTCATAAGAGAATTTTTTTTATAAAATCTATATAAATAAATAATAACCTTGAGCTTTATGTTTTTCAACACGCTTTTTTTTCTTCTTCCAATAGTTTATCTTTACGTTTTTGTTTTTGCGTTAAAATTCTATCAATACCATACATTGTTCCTGGGCGACCTCTCTTCCTCTGAAGCACTAGAAAATCTTTGCCTTCCTGTATTTTCATTATCTCTAGAGCATTTGGAGATGCAACATCAAATATAAAATTTTCTATCTCGTCACGAAAATCTTGTTCTTGTTTGCGGTATTTTTCGTATGGGGTTTTGACCATTTTTTTGAATATCTCTCCAGTTTTCATAAATTTACCTCAATTTCCGCACACAATTAGTTTCATGTAAGTAGGAATTTTTGCCTTGTTTCAAAACAACCCTGTTCGGAGTTAAATTTTTTAAAATAGAATCATGATTTTTTGACTTCACAGTATCTCCTTCGTAATAAAACTGTAGAAATAATATTAGTCACAAATATTAGTATATGAAATTAGATATAATTTGATATAATTGTTGAGAAAAACTGGGAAATGCTTGTATCAATGTTTATCTAATAATATCGAATTATATCTAATTCGATACAATTATATATAATACACAAAATTTTTATGGGGACAAAATTCAGACATCAAATTGTACAAAAGTTATTTAATTGCATCGAATTAGATCTAATTCGATACATTTGTATTGAATTCGATACAATTCGGTGTATTTTAGATCCAATTATATGTTATAATTTTATATATAAAATTTGATGATGCCCCACATCAAATTTTTTTTACTTGGGTATGTATATTTGTATTGTATCATTCAATGTTTAGTTAAGCTGTGTTAAAGGGATAAAATAAACTGTCAATCATAATCCAAATTAATTATACGATAATGTTTAATTTGTGTTAAAAACATCCGTCATCATCAATATCAACAGGAATGATATGTGAAAATATTAGTTGATTCAAACAACTTTTATTTAAGATGGGAAAAAGTATTTTCGGATAAAAAAGCAAGTTATTTAGAAAAATTTAGTTTTGCCTTACTGAAGACATGCCATAGATTTTTGCATATATTTCCACCAGATCGCTCTCTAGTGAAAACATGTGCAAGCGTGTAAATTTTGATTGAATATGAATTCTAGACGCTGACGGATTAAATAAAAAACCTCTTCCAATTTTTAGAAAGCCACGATTAAATCAAGAAAACCTCAAAAATGGTGTCTTAAAAGGCATGATTTAAATGGTTGTATTAATCTACAATTGAATTGTCCGTTTCTCATATTTCAATTTTTTTTTTAAGTCATGATAAAATTCCGAAATTTATAGATTTCGATAATAAAGGTTTCTTAATAAGAAGAAAATTATTTTTCCCCTTAACTTATATAACTGCAACTGTATGTGTCAATATTTATTTATGTATTTCCATCATAACACTTTCTTAATACTCAAACCCTTCTACTTTTTATGCTTCTTCCACTTTTTGATATCAATTTAATGAGATTATAAACCAAAGGTACGAGAACATAGCGTAAGTGTTTCAACTAAAGTTTAAACAACCATATAAATAAATTATTGCAAGTTCATTAAATAAACATTGGCTGCATCATTACTTACACATCAAAAGAACATTCAACTTCAATTCAATACCCAACAAAAAAAAAAAAAAAGAATTGAAAAAAGGCGTGTAATGAAGATCAATTCGGTTGAATACATTCAATCAAGTCAAACAAAGAGGAAAAATAACCAACAAAAAAGACTACACAAAAAACTTGATGATCATTGCACAGACTGTTACATATAAACCAAATACAACTGTTGTCCGAACTATACACCTTTTTTTGCCAAATCATGCTTCTTTCCGTCAAAACGAATACAATTAGAAGAACCTTAAAGAAGTAACGTAGTAAAAAACAGACCTAACATTTCCAAATAATCTACTTTAGAATAAAAAAAAGAAGAAAGATTTTGTCTACACAAATATGGCTTCAGCAAAAGAAACTCCTTCATGGCCGAAAAATTTTAAGTTAAGCGAAGAAAAACTTTAGATCGACCATAAACTACAAAATAACACCCTACAAGTTATTAAATGGATTTAAAATTTCATGAACAAGACTTAAACAAGGTTCGGCACAAATATTAAGTAACAACTTCTTCAGAGTACGGCCTAATACAGGCAGAATTACAGAGGATACATAATATTAGTAGCCCAAATTTAATTAATTGTATAGGTTAGGTTGAAACCGACACAACGGAATCATGTAAAATAAAATAAGACTTTCATTTAGGCTTGTTGTGCGCTATCATGTCCGGAAGCTCCGTCCCATTGACAAAATTCGTAAGACTTCTGCAGCCCATTCCTCTAAAATCACCCAAACTCGGAATGTTGTCAGCGGCAGGTCTGGAACGCTAATCTATGCAATAGCCGGATAACCACAAAGACTTTCGAAATTAGTTTGTCCTCAGCATTGAATGACTGGTACGAATACTTACAATTTTACCAAGTTTCCGTTTACTTAGTTCCAAACACTTAAAATAGATTCCTACACTTAAAATACTATGTAGGTAAAAGGCACTGCAAATGTAGTTAAAAACAAATGACTTTTCACTTGAAAAAAGGACGACTCACATTTCAGTAAATAGTCATTTGTTTTTTTTTACTGTTAAAGAAAATAAACCACAATTGTAGTAAAATTAACCACAAATGCAGTAAATATTAAATAAACATTTATTTCTTTCATATTTTTACATACAAAAACTGCTGTAGAAAATGAATATAAAATCATAATACAGTAAGTTGATGTGGTTTGTTTTCTTAAATAAACTACAAATTTAGTCGAAAATTAAATTTTCTTCTACAAATGTTTTTTCACTTAAAAATAAAGATAATGTATTACAACTCAAACAACAACAAATTTTTACAGCAGAAGTTCGCTAAGTGTAGTGGTTTCACCTCCACCCGCTTGTTCCATATTGTCATATGAGGAATAACAGTCTATCTACATAGTTAAGCCCTAAAATGCTTTCGCACTCTCTTAGTTAACTGTGCCCATAGAACAATCGTCCCTGTCTAATTCGTCAGCCATGGAACCTATATAATTTCAATACTGCCTTCGGTTGAGTAGTTATTGATTTCTTCCTTGCACACGATTATAGTGGCTGACCATACAGGGATCAATTTAATTGCCTTTAAATTCACCGGGGTAGCTGTAAAGAGCCTTATATTTCCGGTGATTTCTTAAATACTAACAAGTTTTATGCATTTCACTATTGTCCTAATCTCAAACTGAAACAAGGTATTTGGATCAGGGAGGCGAAAACATTTTCCAATAGAGAGATATTTGTTATTTAAGCAAAACCCAGTTCTTGCATACATTATCGAACCATCCGTAAATAAGTGAAATTTGTCACTTAAATACCCTCCAACCTGGATTCGCTGCCCGGGATTCGTGTACTTCTACTTGCAGCTAGAGTGACCTTTTGGAAATTCTATCACAATTAAATTCTGTGATGTTTTATCCCGTTAGCTCGTCTAAGATTTCTGGTGGTTGGCTTTACGATTGCCGCAAATCCATTTGCCATTTGCATTCAGCCGCAGCATATGCAAGGCGGCCTTATCTAAAAGGCCGCTTATGGCACCGCTGATGCCTAAGCAACATATCCGCTGTATTTTCTGAAGTGGTTTAATATTACACTTTTTCGCATTATTGTCCACCAATTCCCATTATCACGAATAACTCATACTACGTGCCACATTAAAAGTCTGCGGACATCTCTGCTGAGATTAATCAGTTCCCCTGTTAGTAAGAGCATTGCTAGTACAGATTTCCTTTGTCGGAGTGACAGTACTCCTCAAAAGATTTAATAAATAAGGTTACTCATTAAATAATATAATAAATTGGATTAATGAATAAAAATCGACGTAGAACTTCTCAAAATTTAATCAATATTAATCTTTGATGTCTGGATATTAAGCCTTAGAAAGAATCAAAAATCCACTAACAAAATCTTCAATTTACATTTCAAAATTTTAAGTCTGTCTTCTGGTTCACTTCGAGAATATTTGCATCATATTAATTTGCTTCGGTCGTCGAAATCGTTTCTCTTTGTTATACCCCATGGGAGTGTAGGGTACCAGAGTATTCCGTACTTCACTTTGGTATCTTTTTAATAAGCATACCTCCAGCTATATATTTCTTCATCTAACTCATGCATCCATCCATCTGTGTTCTGTGGCAACCTGTAAATACGAAGTGCTCATATGAATAGTTGTTGTATTTTCTTAAGGAAGGTACCGGCTTTCAACGCTACGTCATTGTTATTGTTTGACGATTGTCGATGTTATTCTTAGCGCTTTAAAGGCTTGACAACAGCCAGCCGCAACATACTTATATGTTATTCTTGTTGATGTTGTTTCTCTGTTATTGTATCTACATCATCATAATGATGTTTCTGTTGATGATAATGATGACAATAATAACAACAACAGCGAGATCTTCTTTCACCTGTCAGCGTGATTTGAGTAAAGTGCAGCATTATTCAGAGTGCTACAGTCTCACACCTTAAACTTCAATCCAATTGCCGAAACATCAAAGTCGCGTCAAATGTTAAAGCTGAGATGTTGCTAAAGAATTTTTGTAAGAGTTATAGGGGGTATTCCATAAATAAAAAAGCAATTAAAAATCATTTAAGTGTTGAATTTCTTAAGACTTTCAAGTACAATTCAAGGTTTTAAAATAGAGCAAACTCCGATTCGATTATAAAGGTACCAAAATCAAATATTTTCATTGAACCCAAATTTCGAGTCAGTCGATACCACACTTTTAAGTAGTAATAATTTTTTTAAACTCTAAAAGTACCAATATTGAATACAAATGTGAGTTTTCAAAGATTCTAAGGTCTTAAGCAATTGGTGTGTACATAATTTTGCTTTAAATTTACACAAATATTTGACAATGCCACTAAAAGGCAAAAAAAAAACCAAGGCGATACCCAGCTGATCTCAATACAACCATGCTAGAAGATTTACCTGAAGATCAAATCTAAATGACAGATATTTTGTAAGGAGTATAGGAATTAGCATTTTCTGTTGCGGAAATCTGAAGAGAAATGGACTCTTTGAGAAATAAAACACATATTGCTAAACAAAGATCAGAGCCAAACTTTTCGTTACCGGGAAGAGTCACTTTAGACATCACTCAGAATGCAATGCCACATTCAGTCAATGCTGTGGTCTCCTCGGATTTGCCAGGAGTAGTAAATGGAGACTTGCCTTCACTCAATAATGCGCCATCTATTTCGTTACTGTAAAGTGTGAATAGACTTGAATAGCCTACAATGCTGCCTTCTGTCAATGCTAATGAGACTGCTGAGATTCATGTCAGAAATTATATGATTTCTAGCCGTTCTCTGATTCGGATGTAGTCTGGGCTCAGTTTGTTGCCAATTTCAAGATGACTACGGTTATGTATAGTAATCGTCAAACCCAAATGCTAAAAAAAAGGACAAGCCAGTTTGCAAAAAAGTAAAATCCGAGAAACTGCGGTTTCTATGCTTATTTATCCAAATGACGTTCCCAAAGTGATTGAGGAACTAGATTCGGTGTGAAGACCAAACTTGTTGGTTGGAATGATGCAAATTCAATAGTTTCCTGACATACGCACCAAAAGTTTAAATCAATTTGTTGAGTTCTCAGCTAAGGTAAGAAATATTGTAACCTCTCTCAACCTGATAAACTCAACGCTGTTTGAGGAACTAGTCACCAAGCTTCCAATGGAGTACAAATTCGATTGGGCTCGTCATGCTTTACATATTACGCCATACGCGATTGTGATCGATTTTTCCCATTGACTGAGCGATGTTGATAAAGTAGCTAGCCTCATGCCTAGTTTCCCCAAGAAATTTAGCCAACGCAAATGATGTTAATCGATGATTCCAAAAAATTTTAATGTGTACTCTGCAAGAGAGAACTTTTACAATCAACTGCCAACGTTTTGTGTGCATGCCCTTGGAACTTGTGCTATTGAAAATTGTTGCACGATTCAATGAAAAAATTATATAAAGGAAACCCTTAAACTGTTTTCACTCACAAGGGATGTCAGTTGGCTGGTTCCTCCAAAATTCGCATATAAAACGGGAGTAATACAAAATTGGTAAGAAACATATCTGCCCAATTTTAGATGTAGGGGTTAAAAATGGGTTTCAAATTTTTTTAAAACTTTTTATTAATAACTTTTCTTTGATACCAAATTTGTATATTATTTCTTTTAAGAAGCTTGAAATAACGCAAATAAAGAAAAATTGTTTTATTTTTGACCAATAATTGTATCCCTAAAAATCGAAATTATTACATATCCAATGTTTATGGTAATTGGACGAAACCGACATGTAAACATTTGCAACCGACATGTAAAAACATCGAAGTTTAAAGGGATCGAATGTTTGTTTTCTTGCAAATGTATCAAACTCCGAAAATGTTATCCTATGAGAAGTATGGAAGAGCTGCCATTATTCCGATATATGTATATGGAACGGACCAGTCATATTTACATGGCGTTATCATAGGAGAGGGAAATGTCACAGAACTAACCTTGAATAGGTCACTGAACCTTCATCAAAAACACAGTTTTGTAACATGTCCTGGAATATGTCAATGGCTTAATCTTGGACTTGTTAAAGAACTATTGTAAAAGTTATAGTTCGGTGGCATCACGAGGACGTTTCGAAACGGTTGGGGTCTATCGATTTCTGCAGAAGAAACATGGACCAATTTCTTTAGTTTTTTTTAATTTTTTTGGATCAATTTATCTTTTAAAAAGTTGTCAGATTATGTGTACAAAATATTAGCAAAATCGGAGAATTAGTTTTGCTTACATGTTATATTTGAACAAAAAGTGAGGAAAAAAAGTAGCATTTTAACACAAAATACTTAAATTTCTTACAAAAACAATGTATTTAGTTGTCCAGAACTCAAAACAATCAAATGATATTAAGATTAATGATATTAAGGTAACTTGACAAGAAAAACAGTTCAATGTCGTACATAAAAACAGGTAAAAGTGAAAATGTGTGTCGGGTTTTTTTTTCAATCTCACTCCTTAGGAGAATAGTATTGAACTTTTTTCTGCTTTGAAAATTTCTTTTCTACAAGTACAAATCAGTTCTGTTACAATTATTATATTTCAGTGGAATCACCCTTATGATTTAAACTTTAGAACATCACAATTCAGTGTTTCAAGTTGTAAATTGTGTGGCCTAGTATTGTTTGGTATGGTTTTGATACATTCAAGTGCAAAGAAAACATACATGAAACTCAAACAAATACTCACGAAATTTCAAACAGCAACATGTCGTGTTGCCATATGTCTATGAACAACACTCTAACAACTACCTTCCACATCAACGTATGTGCAAGTACGTAGTCGAATGTCAGTGTTATTCGTAGAGAAATAGAAAATAAAAGGCTGTGAATTTTAAGTACGAATTTCCTAGAATTACATCACATTTTTTTTTTTGTTGGTGTTGTTGTTATTTTGATAAATCCTTTTTGGCAATACATAAAGATGTTTTTGGTAAGTTATCCAAAGGACAGTTGGTCGATAATAGACACGTTTGTGGGGAAAAGGGTGATACGAGGGAGTTGAATAGCCAACAACTGTCGTTAAGGCTGACATGTACTATGTATAAAGACTAAACAGACGAATGGATGGATGGGATGGATTAATAGATGGTTGTTTTGTTAAATATAGAGACAGACTTGTTGAGCTGTTGTTACTGTATATTTAACATTTTGGCCATGTATTTGTAATTCTTTACAAAATCATGATGCAACGATGATGACGCTGCTATGGCAATGCAATGTTTTGTGTTTTTCGTAGTGTGATGCCTAGAAATTGCATCACATTTTGCTGCATGTTAAGTCTTGAATAAATAGAGCTTTAATCGAATTGTTGAGTACCATGTAGTAGTTTGATTATTGTTGTTTCTTGTATATAAACAGATCTCTTCATTCATTTATTCTTAATACGGACGACATCTTTTATGGCGTCAATGTGAGCATGTTTTAGAGAAAATTTCAGAGACGTAACATGAAATTTTTTTCTTTTTTTTAGACAAATATAGCTGCTTAGGTATTTAGGTTCTTCTAAAGAAATCTTATTTGAGGTTTCTACGTTTGACATCGAGAAGAGAAATATTCTCTAAGGGATTAAAGATACATCTGTTATTTTACAATAATTTAACACACTTTCCGGAATTTACTAAAGATAACATATTCAACACTCTCAAACGCATTGACCTCACATGGAAAGAAAGTTTTGAGGGAATCAAGACAAAATTAATAATATGTATGATATATTTCTACTTAAAAGAAAACGCTTAAGAAATTTTGAGGTTTTCAACCATCCTTGGAATGAACACTGTTCTTTGTTCCTAATGGAGGTTACCTGAAGCATAATTTTGGATATTGTTAAAAGTTGGAAATATTGTAAAGGAGACTAAAATATAAGGCACATAGTAGATGGAAAAGGCAAATCATTCATAAATCTTTCAAAGTGATTTTATTTCTTTTGGTACCCAATGAAAGATATTTTAAAGTCCTACTTTAGCTAACACATTTATAGCGTTAATCTCCGAACTAACTGGTTGCTTTGGATATTTCCAAGGCGTTCGATTACGACACTATTTTATCAAAGCTTATGGGTTTTTGTGTCGGTAATGACTTCCCTCTATTTACGTCGAGCTTTCTCAGAGATCACAGTATACGTGTTGGTATAGATAGGAATAAATTCGACTAGTTTCATCTGAATTCTGTGATGTAGTAGGGTCCTGCTGCTCCCTCTCTTTCTCTTTTTCTCATCTTTCCAAATAACCTTTTTGGCAGTGTTGCTACAAGAGAGATTAAAAATTACACATTATGGGACTGAAAATTACATGAAAAATTCGAAATTACACATGCAATTTAAAATAATTAATAATATTTTGTTCACACAGTATGGAATACAAGAATATGAAATTTAGCTTTTTTTAAAGAAAAATCATAGGGTGTTTTTTATATGAAAATTTTTTCGAATTTGGAGGCTCTATGAAACAAGACCCCAATGAAATAAGTCCCCAAACTAAAAATGAAATAAGGCCCCAAAAATTTGTAATAAAAAAAATTGGGATCTTATTTAATTTTTTGGGGCTTTATTTAATTTTTTTTTTTTTGGGACTTTATTTCACACTGAAATAAGTCCCCAAATAATATTTTTGGGGTGTTATTTAATTTTCTTAAAAATCAAAATTTTTAAGTAATATAAGCAAATAACCGTTATAATTACTGCATGAATTATCAAGTTATTAATGTAAATAGTTATTTGCTATTAGTAAGTGATATTATACCGTGTAGTAATTTTGAAGTTTCTTTTATGTCGCACGCAGAAAAAACTTTATTTCGCGAAGCCGCCTGCCGCGTTCTACAGAGGAAAAAAACCCCTAAGACGGGCCGAAGGCCGCCACCCAGAAGAACTTGTTTTTCAAATCAGATGTCGAATGCGTTGAAATCTTATATTTTTAAGACATCAAGTAATTTGTAAAAACAAGTTTTTCTGTGTGGCGGCCTTCAGCCGCTCTTAAGGGTTTTTCCCTCCGTAGAACGCGGCAGGCGGCTTCGCGAAATAAAGTTTTTTCTGCGTGCGATTATACGATTTATAAATTTAGTTTTATTTTGTGATATACTACTAAAAAATATTAAAAAAAACTATTGATATACTAAATATTATTAATCTTTTTATTTTAAAAAGGCTGAAAAAAAATCGCGCGATTTTTTTTACTATGTATTAATTAGGAATAAAGAAATATATTAAAGTAATATATAATTTTGTTTTTTTTTAATTGGGGCCTTATTATATTTTCGAAATGGGGCTTTACTGCATTATGAAATAAGGCCTCAAAATTGCGGTGTTATTTCATTTTATTTTGGGGTTTCGTTTCATTTGGTTGGGGGTTTATTTCACTTTTTTTTGGGGGTATTGCTTCATAATGAAATAAAGCCCCAAAAATGGGGCGTTATTTCATTTTTGGTTTAGGGACTTATTTCATTGGGGTCTTGCTGCATAGAGCCGAATTTGGATGCTTTTCTTTGTGCAAATTTTTTACTCACATTGGCTTTCAGTTCAAAAACATCCTCAGGATTAAACAGGATTTTTATAAAACGTTCAAATATGTTTGAAGTTTTCTACATCAAAATGTCTTTACAATTGGAGTGAAAATTTTAATGAAAATATCACGGGGTTTTCTAGGAAAATGCTTTAAGAATATAGACGTTCTTTAACCGGATCAATTTCTTAAAATGTTTGTAAAAAAATTTTGTAATGTCTAACATATTTTAAAATGCCTTTATAAAAAAGTCTTCAGAGTCTTAAAGTTTTTGATAAAATAAATAATTAGAATCTAAAATTTTACATAAATTACACATGAATGCAATTACACATGGACTACACACAAGCAAGATAAACTTACACGCAATTTGTGTAACTACACAAGAAGTGCCAACACTGCTTTATGGTCAAAACTTCAACCATATACACTATTTTACAAATAACATTTGTAATTCATCTCCCTTTGATTGTAAGGCCAAGCCTTTTAGAAGTTAAGGGCATATGTCAATAGGGTGTTGCAAATAATGAAAACCTTCATAAATATCATGAAAACTTAATTGTGTTTATTCCAATGATACTGTTTCATAAATATTTATGAAACTGTTTGGTAAAAATGGTTTTAAGGTGGTGCGTTTCGGAATACCACCGGGTCGATTTTGATACCGAAGTTTGTTGTCTACTAGAGACATTTTGTTTCTACGCCACTCATCCGCCCACTAGTTCATTATAACTCAACGTGTGCTGGGGCCTATGTCAGCCTAACTGAGTGCCAATCCATACAAGGGATACATTTTAGTCTCCCTCATACCTAGATCATATCGTATCGGATTACAAGGCTTCTATAGAAGCAAGACTATCCAGTTTATGCATGATAGATTCACGTCCAATTCCTTTATTATCCGCTCGGTTCTTTTAATTGCATATACTTCTAGTTAGAAAAATCTACCATCATCAGGACATAGCATGGAAATCCGAATGTCTAGGTTGCCATAGTGAACCCCCGCAACGTCCGTAAAGACTGATTTTCCACCAATACACAAATAACAGAGTCAACGTCCAAGTCCTTTCCGGTTAGTACAATCATCTCAAAAGTCCTCTGAAGGTTTATGATTTATAAAATATAGAAAAAGGAAATTATATTACTTGAGCGACAATCTATTTCAATAGTTATGCACTACGGACCATTCGCAGTATATAACTGTGACCTAGTTGCATTACTCTAACTCTTGCATCTCCGTTAGTAGATGCCCTGACCAAGGAGCTTATATTACAGGAGGGGCAATCCATTTCAAACACAACATCAAACAAAATATTAAACAGAACATGTCGTTACCCCGGCGATAAAGGCCTACTATGTATGCTCAGAAGAACGACTCCATATTTCTAATATTACACACAGAGAAATAAAGTACCAACCGAATTGCAAAGTGTGTTTTAATGGTAACAATTTATATTTTCAGTTATTTACATTCGAGTTCTGAATATTTTGGGTGTGTAGCAACTAAAATTCAGTTGAATTAACCGACCTTTGTTGTGAAAACTAATTTCAGTCGCAGTAAACCAAATTTCATTTCAGTAAAAGTTTTTTATAGTGAGTTTGGTGAATGCTTTACATTTTACGGTCTATATTACTGTGTCGATCTTCTCTACATCGTACGCCCTTATACCCAGGGTAACGACATGTTTTGTTTAATATTGTGTTTAAAACGGATTGGCCCTTATTTAATTAAATTCTACTGAGTGCCGAACGGATGGCTTCCGTGACAATCACAGAAGTATGACTTCGTGTTTACTGTGATCCTCCAGTTATCAGTCTTATATTTCCTTATACGTCCAGGGGATAATATACGGCTGTAGAACTCAACCAGGGAGGCTTCCTGCAGTTTTTAAAAAGCACACAAGGACTCTTTCATCCTACCTTCAGTATTCCTCTACCAGAAAATTTTATAAATTATTCTTGAAATGCAGATTTAATTTCCCCCAATTAGCCCATCAACATAACGCCCCTGCTATCAAATAAATAAACTTTTTCCCCAAAATGATTTCTTCCAACATGTTGAAACATTGCAAACATTTTCTTCTTGTTTAACAATGTACCAAAGTCGCAACAATCACACTCTACTCTTAACTATGAGAAATTCTATCTTCAACCAATCTTCAACAGCAATCGTCAATGTTACAATGTATGTTGCCAAGTCTAAAACATACAAACAAGTCAAAGTCATAGTGTTGTTGACTTGACATTTGAACGACATTTTAACCTATTTAGTGGCGGTTGTCTCTTAAGAAGCTTCTAGTATATCTTACAAAAAGCCTATTTATATATTCTCAGGCAAACAACCTCATACATAGTGTAGTAAGAAGGTTGTGCTGTTTTAAGTACATGCATTCAAGTATGGACATTTGCAACAATGTTTTGTGGTTTATAAATTAAATTCAAATAAATATTCACAGAAATTGTCTTTGAATATTCGTATGTAACTGCTACGACAAGCTCGTTATGAAAATTACTTGTTACTTACGTAAACTCATGTTTATCTACACTCTAAATAATTTTTGTTTAAATTTACCCAACTTATAGAAGAAACCTTTACTCCTACTATAAGTTGGATAAATTCACTATAAGTGCGTAAATAAAGTTATTACACAAATTATGCGTAATTTAATTACGCACAAAATGCGTATATTTACATAAAAAACGTGTACACAATTTTCAGAAGTTATGTGTAATTTTACTATACCAAAAAATTCAATATACAGCGCAAAATAAAAGAATAATAACATTTTTAATTATGTTGTAACTTGATATATGTTTTTTATGACTTCTTGTCAAGAAGTTTTTGCGGCCTCGTCATCAGCTTTTACGGAATATTCACCAAATCTGTTTACAGGCTTTAAAAACAGAAAAAATGAGGAGACATTTTTTTTCGATAACAATTTTTTCTAAAATTCACATTACATACGTTTACAAAAACATTTTGCTGGAACATATTGCGAAGGACTTGTAAAGGGTGTTTTTTATAGAGATATAGAACATTGAAATGGAATAAAACAAAGATGAATTTTTTAAATTGACATGAAATTTACTTTATTCGAAAGATAATCTTCTGGCATTATAATTTAAATATGACTTCTGGCATATGACCGCCACGGCTGGCTCGGACGTAGTCTAATCTGGAGGTCCAATTTTCGATGACTTTTTCCAACATTTGTGGCCGTATATTGGCAATAACGCGGCGAATGTTGTCCTCCAAGTGGTCAATCGTTTCGGGCTCATCGGCGTAGACCAGCGACTTCACATATCCCCACAGAAAATAGTCCAGCGGCGTTAAATCGCACGATCTTGGAGGCCAATTCACAGGTCCGAAACGTGAAACTGTGCGGTTACCAAACGTTTTCTTCATTAATTAACTGCGTCACGAGCTGTGTGACATGTTGCGCCGTATTGTTAAAACCACAGCTCCTGCATATCATGGTTATTCAATTAATGAACGAAAAAGTCAGTAATCGTGGCTCTATAGCGGTCACCATTGTCGGATAGACTGATTGGGATCTTCCTCTACGCTACATCCTACAGCAGCAATGACTTCTTCTGTACGCACTGTACGACGTCTCTGGTGATGAATATTATCATTAAGAGTAAACGTGGTGCGAAAACTTTCCATAGTTAATCAAATTAATTGCTCTGATGAACAATTATGTTGAAGGTAAAATGGACGTAGTGCGCGATACGTATTTCGAACAGAACCCATGATTTTCAAAATAAATATTCACAATTTGAAAGCTTCGCTCAGGCGTCAGTCTATCCATGTTTGCAATGGAAAAAAATGGCCGCCAGTTAAAAAAGTGTTGCCAACTTAAAGTTCTATACCTGTATAAAAAACACAATTTAGTTGCTCATAGATTGACTGGTCATATTGTCCAAATATTTAATATTCAATGGACATATTGTTCGATTTTAAACAATGATATATATTTTGTAAATCACATTTTCACATTTGTTTTAATTGTAATTTACGCGTTAATTTATTATTTTTTTATTTTTCAAAATAATCAAATGTCAGATATTTTTTTACTACACATTGAGGTAAATTTACATACGTTATGCCTACACAGAAAAATTATCAACCTGAAATATCTAATTAAAGATTTGATTTGAATTTAATTTGTTTCTAAACAAATATTTAATTGAATCAATAAATATTTTAATTGACTTTTAAATATATAATACATATTTTATTTTAGACGCAATTACCATATTATTTTTTCATACACTGAATGCATAAATAGAAAATTTTCAGTATAAAATACCAAATCTATTTGAAGTTAACAAACAAAACAAGCACACACACAAACATACTCAGCATTGCAAAAAACACACATACCAACGTATAGATCACACACTTTTTTGTGAGTATCATATTTTTTTTTCTAGAAGTTATTTATAACTTTTTTTCCTTCTTAGTTTTAATAAAAGGTTTAATTAATAATATCATTGCCATGATAGCTGCAAAATCAATTAAAATATGAATTGATTCAACAAATTTTTTAATTGAAACCCGTTTTTAGTTTTTTCTGTGTAATACTTGTTTATGGAGTAGTTTCACTAACAAAATGTGTAATTTCAAATAAAAAGCGTGATATTAATACTTATTTTGCATATTTTTCTATCAAAATGTGTTTTAAGAACTTTACACATTCTGTGTCTAAATTTAGGCGGTTTGATTGAAATTACACAAAATGTTATATACTTTATAGTAATGAATTTACAAACTTTTTTTTAAAGAAATTAGTACGTAATACGAACGAAAATCTTACGTAAAATATAAATCTTATGAAAAAATAACTACAAAAGTTTATTTCGTATAATGTTGCATGGATTTTTTTCAGTATATTCATGTTTGTATGTGTACGTTTGTTATGCTCTGGTTTTCTTTCCGAGTCCGTTCATCTTCTTTGATTCGTTAACACTTTACAAGCTCATTTCAATGTTAGCTCATGTTTTAATGGAGTTTAAGACACATTCAAACTAAAATACATACATTTCTCTATAAGTTGTTGATTGTAGTCGTGGTAAGTTGTTAATTTTAGTAAATCAAATGTTTAGAATTGCATATCGTATGAAACTTAGCCGGAAATGTTATTATCATTACTTTAAACATGCCAAGTGCATGTATGTAATTTTATTTAGTTGTTTATCATTTAAACAATATAACATTTTTGAACAAGTTTAGTGTTTTTTTTTTAATTTTTTTTTTTGTTTTTGTTTAATGTAAATGTCATGAAAAGTTCAGTTCATATTGAGGTTGGGAATAAACTTGGATTCTGTTAAAGGCTATAAATAATTTTAATGATATTGTGTATGCTTGATAAACAACTATGGTGAAGTTTACTTTTCAAAATGGATTCAAAAAAGAAAGCATTCAAAAGCTCAGCATGCATGGTTTTATCGAATCAATTAATAGGCTTAGCGAATTGGACCATTTTTGCTCGGTTTAAATTGTATAGCAATTTAAACCACTCTGCCAGTATTGTCGCTTCTGGACAGGTTTAAACTTAACCCTATTGAAAATTTAGACGAACTGACACTATACCGACTTACCACCTTTAAACGGTATTGTCATAGGACGGGAAATTTTACCCCTTATGACATGTCACATACCTAATCGTGGATAGATCACAGAATTTTACTTAAAAACACAGTTCTTTGGCATATACTAGAATATGTAATTTTTTGTCACAAGGAGTAAAGTTCTCCCTGCTATGACAACGTCATGTAAAAGTGAGATCGGTATGGTGGCAGTTCGTTTAAATTTCCCAAATGCAAGTTAGTAGCTTTTTGATATACCCAGCAAAGACATGGTAATGACCACTTAATATGTTATGCATTACTTTGTAATAAGTACTGATTACCTTCTGCATTACTTTAATTAACATTTGGTATGCCTTGAACGAATTTACATAAAAGAAAAATTCATTTATGTTTTAAACTTTCAAATATTGTATGATTTGGTGGCTTATGGTATAGAACAGTCGCCTTTTAACGACCCTGGATCAATTCCCGACTCAACCATGTTTTAAAAACAATTAATAACATATTTTTTCAAAATCTATTTGTAGACCCATTGTTTTTTTTTCCTTCTGTTAATGGCTTATTATCCATACTATGCATTTATTTACGTAGAGCGGCATTTTTTGGTAGGATGAAAAACATTTTTTTGAATAATTTCAATTTATTGTTCAGATTATTGTGGTATTAGGGGTAAAAGTAATTTAGAGAACATTTGAGAAAAATTGCATATTTTTAACACCTGGCTCCCCGTGGCCAAAGTTTTAAATTTTTGTTAAATTTTCTGTTGTCCAGTCAATACACCGATAGTCCACTTAATGGATATTTATAAGGGATACACTGTTTGAAAGCTATGGTAGCTTATATTGCTTAAAGCTATTTATTGATAATAATTAAAAGTGTGTGGAATTAGGCGTAAAAATGTAAAACTTCAGTATTTTCACTTTCAGACCACGTTTAAGTAATTTCGATATTTTAGCTGGCAATAATCGCTACCTTCATTATATACAATACACTTAGAAAAACAACTTATTTTGAATGCAGTAGCTTAAATAAAATTGATATTTATCATGCTTTGAGAAGCGCTAAGCTCATAGAAAGCCCAACATTTGCTTTAATTTTTACCGTCATATAGCAAACCACTTTTAATACATAAAATCAAACCTGAGTCCTTATAAGAATAAATATTTCTGTCATAATAAAAACATCATTAAACAGATAATAAAATTAAATTTATTCAAGATTCAGGTAATAATTTTATCATATCTATAAAGAGAGACAAAACAATCTGACTTACAAACATATTAAACTTAAAAATATATTGCGTCTGACGCCAAACCAGAGAAAACTAAACAAACATAATTTAACAATAATTCGGAAGTGCTGACAAGGTATGTCTCTGTTTACAATTTCAAGAGAAAAGAAACAAAAAAAATCATACATTAGACTTTGAAATAATGCCGCAATGAAATACAAAACACAATCGTCATACGTTCCTAACAACTCTGGAACAGGCAAAAACACAAGAAAAATACAGAAGAACAAAGATCAACCAACCATCCTTACATATTGTATGTATGAACATTGCTGAACTAATATGAGTCATTCCATGTCAAACCGAACGATATTTGACAACACGATTTTTTTTTTTGCTTTGAAGTTTTGCAAAAGTATTCTTATGTCAAAAATGTTTGACAGATATTTTGGAAAAAATTAAAAAATTTAAATCAAAAGGTGTTCTTGTGTTTTAAAGTTCAAAAAAAAAAAAAATATGAAAAATATTCCGTCATGTCGATATTTAATGTATTTAATGTATTTTTTTTTTTTTTTTTATTAATCAATAATCATATAATTACAAATTATATACTATTACCCTAACCGAGCACTAGCTACTTCGGCACGTTGTAGCGAAAACAGACCAGTGCCTCTGGTGGGAATCGAACCCACGACCCCGCACAGATAAGCCAGCACGCTACCAACTAGCCTGCCGGGACGCACCATTTATGTATTTTAAAATGGTATCTTACTCTAATTTTTCAACATGTATAAGACGAATGTCAAAAAAATTTCGACACCTGGGACATTCGCAGAGAACATGCTCCGAGGTCTCAGACACCATCTCACAAACCTACACAAATCCGTGTCCGATTGACCCTTCTTGTGCAGATGGTATCTGAGATTACAGTGTCCAGTTAAGTACGACGCCAGGGTCCTCAAACCTCCCTCTTTCAAACGACAAGAGTCGCATCGATCGCCTACTGGAAAAAGAGATCAATCTTTTAGCCTGGCGCTGACCATGAGAGTTTTCCCAGTAACCAGAGAATTCAGACTCTCTCCATGCCCTGAGCCGTTCCCTAACATACCCCGCAGGTATTCCACAGAATGGTTCAGGACCAATAAAGGGCCTTCGGGCCCCACGGTTGGCAAGACAATCTGCCCTCTCGTTGCCCTCATCCCCTCATGACCAGGAATCCACCCATATCGGGTGCCGCATGATCGATCTCTCTAGTGCTCAGAATGAACCTTTTAGAGGTATCTGCATCTCGTTCCAAATTGTATCGGAAATCCTCCCAGTTCGTGCGTCTGGGATTACGGTAAACCTGGCATGAGTCCAATGCACTAACAACATCAAATACCAGATGTTGATGGTCCGACATTGACAGTTCATTGGATACATGCCAGTTTTAGATGGCAAATGACATATCAGAATTAGTAAGAGTGAGATCCAAGACCTCTGTCCTAATAGAATTCCTGAAAGTCGGCTCGTCACCCCTATTCACTATGTTTATATTGTTACTACATATAAATTCAAGTAGGTACTCACCACGTTTGTTTATGTTGGTACTTCCTCATATCGTGTGATGTGCGTTGGCGTCACAACAGAGGATCCAACTAAGGTTCCTCTTTCGGCAATATTCCACCAAGGCCGAGACCTCAGCTGTTGGTACCGTGTTAATGTCGCCAGGTAGATACGCGGAGGCGTATTTTTTAACATTTTGTGTATAACTTAGCCGATGTTTAAGCCTGCTAAATCCATTCGCAAAATTAAAAATAATTAAATTAAAGTATTTACTTGCATTTAATTAAATTTTAAATGTCATTACATATATTACATTTCAAAATATGTGTTACAACAAGTGTGTTCGATTACTTTCCCAGTAAAGTCCAGTAAATATTACTCAGTAACAAAATTACAGAGAGTAAGACAAATTTACAAAAAAGTAAACGAACGGAAAATTTGTAACAATTGGTAAAATATATAAAACAGCTGATTTTAAATAACAAATATAAAACAAAAATCAACTGGTCGTTATGGAAAAGATAAAAGTTAATTGAAATTGTCGACCAGAAATAATTTAGAATGTTTTTTAATTTCTTCCATAGTTAATTCTTTAATATTTTGCACTGTAAATCCATAGACATATAAAATTTAATTTAATATTTTTTTGTTTACTCAAAATACAAGCATATTTTTTCAATCATATGTTTTTTTCTTCTTACAAATTCTTACTGGCAAAAATTTATCCAGTAAAAACTTGTAAGTTTTTGTCAACAACCTGTCACTTTACTCTCTCTTCTTACTATTTTTTACTGAGAATTTGTGTAAACGAACACCTTTCAGTAAAAACTTTTACAAATTTTTAAAAATTTTTGTGTTATCGAACACACTTAACACCAACAAATAGAGAAATACACTAAAAAAAACTTCTAATAACTTAAAAAGAAAACCGCAATTTTTTTTTTTTTGGAAATTGTTTGCCGATTTAATGCTATTTATAGTCGGAATTAGGTTTAGCTATTATTATTTCTTTAAATTCGCTAAGACTTCAAATTTTATATAAGGATTCTTTTTAGGGCTCTAGAAATTTTGTTTGCTCCATTAAATTTTAAGTCCTTAACATTTATTGATGCCTTTTCGATTTTAGCATTAAGCTCATTTGAATGTTTTGGCGGAATTATTAGTTGTCACACACTAACATGAGTTTGAAAACCGCTAGAAATGAAAAAAAAAAAACTTTTTTGCAATTTATCATAGTCCGTCGTAAAGATTCACTCTAGATACCTTAATATATTCTTAAGTGATGTTTTTTATTAAAAAAATTTTAAAAAAAATAATTAAATTCGCAAACTTTTTAAAAGTTTATAAAATTTTTGCGTTTGACTCGGGGATGCTGTTTACAAAGAAACTAACAAGGGAGGTATCCCAAACCGGACCGGTAGATCTTAATGAACATGAGATATGTTGCAGAGAATATCCATTTAAGCGACACATATTTTGTTTAGCTGCCCAATCTCATGTTTAGGCGTTACAAATTTTATGATTTTTTCAATTTATTTTGTTAGATTTAAAGTAACTTTAAACAAATTTTGTATGAAATGAAAGCTGTTTTGGAAGACACATTTAATGATGATAAAATTATATATAAAGATTTTAAGGTATTTTTTGTTATTCAAAAAAATGTGTTTTGAATAACATTAAAACTGGTGTTGTATTAGAGACTTGTAGTTGTATTAAGCTAAAAATAATACATAAAATGACTATTTAACTTAATCGAGGCGGTGTCTAAGCATTTATCGATATTCGAAATCCTTCGGTTTTTATGCGACTGAGCATTTACAGATATTCGAAATCATTCGGTTTTTATGCGACTTCTACCGAAGGGCCTTTTTTCCCTTTATATCAAATAACTAAAAAATGTGACAACTCTGGGTCCACTATATAGGCAATATGGGTATCAATATTTGTATCTTCTAGAATTCTTAAATGCTGTGTACAAATAAATTTTCGTCGACTAACGACAAGTTTTCATACAAAAGAAAATGAAATTTCAAACCCACTGAGATTGAGATTGAGGCACGTGAGATTGTGCAACTAAAAAAAATACGTGTCATTAAATTGACACATTATTCTTATTTTTAGGTGGGGATGAAAGTGGAAAAAATATAATAAAAAAAGCTAAAAACTACCCAGCAAAAACTGTTCTGACAAGGATTGATTCTAATCGAGCATTTTCATCAAAGGAAGAAATCATTATTTTAATGCTGAAAAATTACTTCCAGGAATATTTTATGCCTAAATAACGTCCAAGAAGTTTTTTAGGTAGAAAAACTTCCAAAGAATTATATTTGGAACGATTCCCTCCGATGACACAAGCCAATGTTAAATTCATCGATGATAATGCCAAATTAGAAGAGAGAACATTTTTGGTGGATAATAAAAAAAAAAATATTAATAAAAAGTGGAAACACAAATATTTAGATGAAATTAGAAAAAGTAGAGTACAAGACCATTAAAAGAAGCCATTAGCTATCGAAATCGATCTACATTTTTTTTAATTCATTTTGGTGATAATCCATAATTTAAAACATCGACACGCCGGAACATTTTAGTTTTTTTTAACTTTTAAACACAAATTTAGGCTGAATTAGTTTTAACGTAACGTTCCGTGACAAATCAGCTGATTTGTTTTTGATATATGAAAATTAGTGTGTGTGGTTAGTTTGTCTGTAATGTAACGTTCCGTGCCGGACGAACCTATAAAAAACATAATTTCTGTATTACGTTAAGTGACAGATAAAAACAGCTAATTGCTCTCACATAAAAATACTACATAACCATCACAATAAAATTGTGTTTTTTTAATTTTTTAAGCTAAATAAAAAAATAAAATTTTTTGACACATTCTGATAATGAAATGACAATATTTGCAATAAGTAAAACAATGACTACAGTCGATTAGCCAAAGCAGCGGTTATGCTGTTAGACTAACCACACAAAACAGTTATCCGGAACGGCACATTCCAGAAACGTTACGGAACGTATAGACTAATGGAGCCTTAACTCCTTTTACAAAAAACACGTGTCAAATACTTTTGAAATAAGAAAACGTCTGCCAAATTTCAAAGCAACCAAAGATCGTGATTTAAAAAATTGTTCGGTTTGACATGGAATTACTTATATATACTCTATTACTACTATGACTGGTTTAAGCCTTTCACTTTATGAACAAATATCCCCTTTTTTAATATAAACAATACTTCTGTACTATAAATGTTGATACTTATTTCTAGTTTAATTATGAGTATTTGTAGACAATAGTTGACAATTCAATACCCCTTGTCAAAAATGACAGGAAGTTTAAGAGCATTTGCTAAAGATATAACACATACACAAAAAAATAGGAATACAAATTCCGAAAGCACAGCATTTTATATTTGAAGACAAGAAATGGTAAAAGACATGGAGTATAAAAAAACGCTCCATGGAAATTTCTGATACATTTTTTCCCCATTTCATATACATATGTAATTGCAACGTTATGAAATTGGTATTGAATCTATAATAAATTTTGTTAATCCGTAAAAACTGATGTCATAATAAATTGTTATTTATGTTTCTCTCAACATCTATTTGGTTTCTTTGACAAGTGTCTCTTATAGGAGACCGTTTGCTGGATTATATTCACAATATTGTCTTACACAGAGATAATTTAAGTGGATGAAATATAATGGAAATTTTCTTCATAATGTGAAAAAAAAATTCTTAAAATCAATGAAAAGCTTCATACTTTTTTATGAAACTAGTTTTTTTTGATGAAACTGCTTCATTGAGTGCATTTAATAAATGGAGTGATATTTTTTTATAAAATTTTATGAAAACTTACATTAGTTTCTTTAAAAGTTTTAAGGAAAGAGTTCCAGTGCAACTTCACTGCATCAATTCATTAATATATCATGCCGAGAATTCTCTCAGTGTAAGACATTGATCTTTTATATTCGGCTATATAAAATTGTCATGTGTATTGTATTTTGTTGTATATCATAGTAAGAGATTTGACTTTTTATGATCTTTTGATCATAAATTTTAATGTTCTGTTTATAAGCTTATGATTAACATGACAAATTTGTCGAAAATTTATTTGAAAAATGTTGTGACTTATTTTTGTTTTTTAAACACAAATTTTGTTTAAATTCTAAATAAGTTTGTCAAGTAGATTTTGACAAAATCTTTTACAAAATAAATCAAGATTATTAAAAGAAAAAGTGTACACTTAAATGAAAGATTTTTGTCATATATGTGAAAATTTGCTTAAATGTTTGTTTGAGAAATGGTCTAACAGTTCCCCTATAGTCACGATAAGTAGCTTTGTGACAGTTTTTAGCTAAAATCAAAAGGTTTTATCCTTGGTGTAATTTAAGTCAGTGCTCCAATTTTTGTTAAAATGCCTTAATATTTGCGACATGTATCGTGCGAATAACAAATACATGTTATAAGTATAGGTAAAATATTAACTTTGATATTTTTACATAAATGTAAATAACTTGGCTATTTCTACACAGATTTTCTTTGAAAATTACTTACTATCTTTGTTGAAGTACTTCGTCTCACAAAAAAAAAAACTATTACATATTTTTCATTGAAAGACAAATATTTTATAAACATTTTTTTTTCTAAGTTTAAAATAATTTTTATTAAAAATACTTCGAGCTCATATAATATATATTAGTTCTCATATAGTGAGTAAACTAGTTTAGATAATTGTTTGATATTTGGCATATGATTATTACCTCTTTCAAAACGTTTTGTGATGATGGGAACCTAGAAAATTCCCGAAATAGATCTATCAACACATTCCTGAAAGGGTCAAAGAATAAATTTGAAAACAAAAACTCTATAGATTATTTGTTAGGACAATATCCTAATAAAGAAATATACAGTATGGCCTCGAACTTCAATAATTTTTCTGCAGTTATATTAGGTTTTGTATTTTTATATACATCGAGATTAGTTTTATGTTATTTTCAATTTATAACGAGCTTCCAACCTCCGTATATTTACAAAAATAAAGCAAATCAAACATATTAGCTAGGTTGATACTAGTATTTCGATCTGGCTAAAGATCTCATCAGAACCCGAAGTTTTAGAAAAGCTAGAGCCTCCATAATAGGCAGAACTTCAACAAAAAACCTATTAATCATCAATTATGATCCATTCTTGTCTTTTTAGTAATCATTTTAATTTTTTTTTCTTATGTTTCTAATGTTTTTCATTGCTTTACTCGATTTTCCGTTTTAGCTGGCCTAAGTACATATTAAAAAAATATTTGCATTTTTCTGTAAACTAGTGTATTTAACAAATTGTTTGGTTTGCTGGTTATTTGTTTACCTTCAATAAACTAAAATTTAGCTGAACTATAACATCTTTTTGTAGATTCAACATATTAAGGAGGGGGTGTATTTGAGAAACAGAATTTGGATAGTAAAATTGTTGGAATTTTGGCATAATTCGCTTGGATTCCAAAACCAAAGATTGGCGGGAAGTTTGCACTTTTGTCGACTCAAGTAAAAAAGCAATATTAAGAAATAACACCGGTCGACACGATTTTTGGGACTGACTTCTAAATGTGAAATTTTGGTTTATTTTATATTACTAATAAAGGGAAAAAATATTTTTTTTTGATTAAAGTTTGTTTTCGATCTATGTGATAATATATCGTAAATCTCCAAAATTTACATATAGACTTAAAATCGTAAAAACAAAGTTCGAATGGAAATTTTTGTATTTTTCGATTCCTAGGATCAGAATTTTTGCATTAAAACTGAAACGCAAGAAAACATTTTTTTTCGTCGACAGGTGTACTCAATCTTAGCTAAACATTTCGAAGGAGATGAAGAGTTTGTGAGCTAGTTGCTCTAGAACCAGTTCTAGAACAAGTTGCTTTAGAACCGGTTCTAGACCCAGTTATAAAACTGGTTTTGGGACAGTGAAACCTTACAATTTGACTCCCAGTAACCTGTTCTAGAAAGTTTCCATGTAATAGGTGGTAAAATAAGCTATTCTAGAACAGGTATAAGCATAGATAATCTGTTCTAAAAATTTAGCTGGAATGTTTGTTATTTGTAATTCAAATCGATTTCGCAAAATTGTAAACTATTTTCGTAAAATATTTTGCGATTTTTGAACTTTATATAGTTACATAGAAACTGACTTACTAATTTTTTTCAGTTTTGGATTATATATAAGTATTTCTAAATTGACAGAAGACGTTTTTGATGTTTGTATTACATATAATTATGTATTGAGTTATATCTAAATTTATAAAAAATTAATCAAATTTATCAACCATGTCTTATCATATATAAAATTCAGAATAGTATTTGTTCTATACATGATTGAATGTGCTTATACATGCATTTTTTAGTAAAACATTTTGAAAATATTATTATATACAATTTGAGAATCGGATACTCCTAATGTTCTGAGAATGAAAATTTAGTCAATGTCCGTTGGAATAAGAACGTTGTTGAAGTATTGATAGATGCATTTTAACACCATTCGACCTATTTTGTTTTAGGTATTTTAACACAACTCCAATACATGGGTAGCAGTTATAAATTATATATGATTGGGAAAGTTAGGTTATTTTAGTACACTCAGGGATCTTCTACTTTAAAAATATATAGTTGTTTGGGTTGTAATACAGTTCCTTTATTTTTAATGTAACTGCCAGTCATTTGCAGAACAAATAAAATTTTTTACTAACCTTGTCGATTATTAAAAACAAAAAAAAAACAAACCACATCAAATGACTGTTTTATGATTTTGCATTCAGTTTTTACAGTAGTTTTTTGTTATTTAAAAAAATAAATGTTTGTTTATTTTTTACTAACAGATGTGGCTCATTTTAACTACAATTGTTAGTAATTTTTTGAACATTAAAAAACAAATGACAATGTTAATTGAATTTACTGAAATGTTAGTCTTATTTTCTTTAAGTGAAATTTCATTTGTTTTTAACTACATTTGCAGTGGTCTTTACCTACATAGAATTCTAAGTGTGTGTTAATGACGATCATGTTATGATTCTTAATTGGCAGCTGCAATGAGCGGCTAAGTTCATATTTACAATCACAAAGATACTATGATAAAAATTAAATTCCAATCATTATATAAAGCTCTCACGCGATATTGTTTATCTGCTTGTAGTATTTTTAGATTAGGAATTTGATAGACTATGTTCTCGTTCATAGATCCTCTGTTAGTTTAACCTCATGTATTAGTTAAACAAATTAAGTATTCAATACATCCTTTGTTTGCTTTCAGTAGTGACAATTATAACAGAATTTAACCCTTTCTGTGTAAATGGTCAGTTATTGAAGCCAAGGTAAAAAAGTAAGAATTTGCTTTCCATTTTTTATGGAATGATAAATATAGTTGCAATTAAATTTAAAACCCAATTTTTTAAACATATGAAACTTAGAAAACAAATTACTATATCCATGTTTAAATGTAATACTACAATTTTACTCAATAAACATTTTAACAACCAGTTCCAATCAAAATTTTATGACTCTTTTTTTAAGTAAAACCACTCATTTCTAGCATTTACAACGACTGTGGTTACTACACAAATACTACTCCACATATAATCATAAACTGTTTTATTTAAATCAGTTTTTATGATACAACCGAAAAAAAGGATCATAAGAATCATATAACATAACAAAAAGGAACAATAAGGAACAACATTTTACGACAAGCACACATATAAGTATTGTCAGTGGTAACTTAGTATGTAGTAAAAGCAATATGCAAGCAGCTGGAAAAAATATACATTTATAATGAGTAAATTACAAGAACACCATGCTCAGAGTTCGGCTTAAATGTAATTCAACCAACGCATGCCAAAAAACCACAAAATGTTAAGAGTGCTTTAAAAACATATATACGGTATAGTTATGGAATAATTTAAAAGCCAATATCTAAACTGTTTTTATTTTGATAGTCTAGAAAAAAAAATACGAATGGGATTTAATATTAAAAACCAACAAGAAAAAAAAGTAAGACAAAGCAGGAAAAAGGAAATTGTGGTAAACACCAAAACTTCCCGGGATGTCCAGAAGGAAAATGAGCAAACAAATAAAAACAAAAACATGCAGAAATCAAGGCAAACTTAAAATACCACAAACAGTGTTACCAACTTTGCCGATTATCGCTTAAGTTGCATTTTTGAGTCATTCCATGTCAGACCGAACGAACACCTTTTATACAAAACCTCTTCTGATTTACTTTAAATTTGCCAGACGTATTAAACATTAAAAAATATTTTATCCGTGTTTAAGGAAAAAAATTAAAAAATTTTTTTGAAAAGGTTATGGGCATTTGAAAATCGTCAAAATCGTAAAAAACTTCCGACATGACAAGTTTTAAACTAATGTTTTTCTAAAACTACCCAATGGGGAATGTGGAGTCTATTGACCAAAAAGTGACGACTGGTTAAAGAAGGACTTATCACAGGACTGGTATAATTTAATACTGAAGTGGGTTAAGCAGTGTCAATTGTCCTAAAATTACCAATCCCTGGTAGAGGGAGGACATACCACTTAACCAGAATGCTTATTAACAAGAAAAAGCCAGTTGGCCAAAATTTTACCCATTGACAGCTGTTTAGTTTTCGTTTATTTTTATGCCAATCTTTGGTTAGTCCTGCGGCATGCCACTATGTGGTTTAAAGCAGGACAAATGACCCCCTCGTATGACAAGCCCATGTTAATGTTGCCAGTTGTTTACATAGGGTAGGGTTTAGCAGAGGACCGGTCTCTGGCACGAAGGTACCGATCCTGCGGCACACGGAGGACCGGTCCCATTCCCCATAGGGTAGTGAATGGATTTTAAAGTTTAATACCTCATTTTAAAGGTATTTAAACTTACTTTTAAAATTTTTTTTTTTTTATTTTTTAAATTTGTTTTTTTGTTTAATTTCTGTTTTCCACCATCTGCATTAACATTTTCGTTCACACGCTTGAAAATTTAATGCAAAATGTAATTTTTCGTGGTACTACAATTTAAAAAAAATCGGGAAAAAATAGAATCCATTCTGAAATTTACGGGGAATATTAAAGTTATATTGATTTTTAAGAAAATATTTTTTCAGATTTTTCGACTTGTTTGAAGATGGTGGAAAACAGAAATAAAGTAAAAAGAAACAAATTTTAAAATAAAAAAATAAATAAAAAAAAAAAAATAGTTTTTAAAAAGAAGGTTCAAATACCTTTAAAATAAGGTATTAAACTTTAGAATCCATTCACTAGTTCTAGAAAAACATGAGTTTAAAAGTTGTCATGTCGGAAGATTTTTCACGATTTTGACGACTTTCAAATGCACATAACTTTTTTAAAAAAAATTTTAAATTTTTTTTCTGGAAACACGTGTAAAATATTTTTAAATGAAGAATTTGTGCTAAAATTTTGAAAGCCATCGGATACATCAAAGTCAATTTTAGCAAAAATAGTACGGTCTGACATGGAATTACTCATTTACATTACATTCGAAATCCAGTTAAAACATCATTTCGAAATCTAGTTCATTTTATACCGTACCATATGATCGAAATCTAGTTTGAAATGGATTTTAATGGTAAATGTAAATGCAGCTTTAGATTTATTTTAGGACACATTCCATATAAAACCACCTTAAAGTATCCAATTTTCGCCATTCAATTTTAACAAAATTATCAATATTTTGGGTTGTTATCTCTAACGGTTGTGGAATATATATCAAATATCATTTCGAGTAATTACAGTGTTGCCGTGTCTGAAGCCTTCATCTTTCCCCACCTTTATTCTCTCCTCTGTCCCCTTTCCAAAGAAGACGACACATTAATAAATAGGAAGAATTTCCTGAGTGTTGCTTTTCTTTAAAAAAAAAGAGAGAATGCATTCAGGGAAGCACAGCAAAATGCCTACGAAATGCCTGTACTCTACAATTTATATCAAAATTTTAGACAAAGATAGTTAGAGCAGGAAACATCAAGATTTGTTCATAATTAATTTTAAAATCTTGGACCAAACAAAAATATCTGCACAAAACAAAAATATTTGTTTTTATTCAAAATAATCGAGTCTGAATAACTTCATAGTACTTCTAACTGGAGAGATATTGATGATATTGATAAATGATGGTGAAATTAATACTTATTTTTAGTATAGTTGAAGTAAATTTGAGAAATTTATTTTAATTGCCAACAAAAAAGCCAATGAAAGATTAAATATCGGTTCAGTCTTAAAACAAGAAATTTAAATTTGCAAGAATGGCTTAAACTTTCGAAATCAGTGTTGAAAACCAAAAAAAAAATATTTTTATTGAAACATAAAATTGTTCGATAACAAAAAACTAAATAAAAAAAGTCGATAAAATATGCTATAAAAATATGCTTTTCTTCTAAAAAGTACTAAAATATGCTCAAAAATGAGATTTTTTTTTTTATCAAAACAAAATTTTTTTTATCGATAATAAGTTTTTTTTTTATTGAAATATGCAAAAAAAAAAGAGCAAAATGTGCAAAAATATGCTATAACAAATGAATGCCATAATTCGTCAATTCTCATTCTTTTTTTAATACGACCCACAGGAAAAACCACGAAAAAACATATTTCTGGTTGAGCCGAAACGGAGGATATTTTGTGTAACAAAAATTCGTAAAAACTTGTAAGAATTTTAGATTTATAGAAGTTTAAATGTTTCGGTGGGAAACAGAAATAAATGCCAGAAAATTAAACAAAACAATTTTACATTCTGCAATGAAATTGTAATTAAAAAGACAGGAAAAAGCACTTAAAAACGTAATATTTTAAAGCCAGAAAACCTTAACAAAAATATACACACACAGAAAACTGATTTGTTGCTCCAACTGAATTTTTTGCCAACCGCATTTTGATAGTCACATGTACTATCCTCAAAACCGATTTCCGATTTGATTGTTGTAACCAAGTTTATGTTAGAACTATAAAATAATATTGTTGCACATACTGACATTTGTAATTATCCCTACTGAATTAAATACGTATGATTGCTTATCCAATCGATTTTTTTTTTTTAATAAGTACACCCGTTTCCAATTAGTTTAAAATATTTATTTTTTATTATTTTTGCTAATGTAAGCCAAACAAAAATAAAAGGTAAAAATACATTTCGAAGCATAAAGCCACATTCAAACAAGAGGGCAAAATATGTGTTTTGCCACAACAGCTGTTTTACCAAACATTAAAAATGTTTCTAAAAACTCAGATTTTTTGCAATATCCTATGACAACCCAAAAACGCTGATTTTTTTATTCTAATACTTAAGAATTAATCATGAAAATCGTTGAATTTTCCCAAAGTTTTTTTTTCCAGAAACCTCTTATGAGGTCGTTATATTTTTCCTGCAGAAACCCCTTTTACATTATAAGACATTATCAGATTCCTTAAGAAAAAAATCAATATTGTATATGTTTTTCCATAATTTTATTTGAAGGTAAACATTTTCAGAAATCTTTTAAAAAGTAATGTATGTATAATTTATGGTTCGAAAAAAGAAAAATTATGGTAATTTTTTCCATCAATGGATGCCTTAAGATCTTGGAAGATTCTTTTTAAAGGTAATCACCCCAAAATTATTTTATGTGTAGAATAGTTGTTGTATAACATATAAAATTCAGTACAATGAAAATTATTTAAAAAAAAAACCTATATTATAAGATTACAAAGAATATTCCCCGGAAAATCATTAGACCTTTTCGTGTTTACAAAAGTCAGCGAAATGTTTACCTGTGGAAAATATTGTTCTTTTTCTAGGAAAATCCACAAATTTATAATTACTTTCTGTTGGTATTTCAGACTTTATCTTAACGAAGCGGTTTTTATGCATTGAATATATACCGAAATATAAGTGGTTTTTTAATACAATAGCCTTAGTGAATTTGAAATTTTAAAAGTACTTTTTTACAATTTAGTATCTCCATGTTTTCCAGGATAATAATTTCTGCAATACCATTCCTTGCAATGTAATTAATTTGAATGTTCTGTTTGTTAAAGTTGCAAGCAGTTGTTGAAAATTCCTGATACGAATACATAAATTTATTTGGTTATTATTATTTGCTGCCTATCATTTCGAAATTTAAAATATAAATAGAATACCTTTCTGAAGCATTCATTTCTGATGTCTGTTGGATGTTGTTATTTTTTTTTTTTTTGTGGAATATACATTTTTAAATATTTACTTTTAATTTTTTTTTGTTATTTTTATTTTATGATAATTTTTATTTTATTTTATTTCATGACATTTAAAAAAGGCTAATTTTTTGGTTGCAGGAATCGTCTTTTTTAAGTTTCGGTACTATCCTTTTTAGTGTTTGTAACCAAATTTATAATATAAATTACCACCTAATGGTAAAAATTACTAAATAATTGGTTATTTTATTTTTTTAAATTAAAGCTAATTCTGAAGACAATATTTTTATACGTATAACTAACAAATATGGTCAAGTGATAAAAAGGTATTTTTAAAACAGCTGTAACCATTACGAATAAATAAGAAAGTATTTATTTTTTAAATAAAGTTTGGATAACAATTATTTTAGGCATTTGTACTATTTTTTGTTACAATCACTGTCGTTTTATAAAAATGATGGTTACTTTGTTGAAATTATATATAGAAAGTACAAGTTATCGAATTTAAATCAAAATGAAAGATTTTTAATGGTACTAAATGAATTCCAACTAATATTTCCCTGTGTGCACTAACTGGAAAATTAAAAAATATAGAAAATTTTTAAAACAAATTATTTTTCTCAGGTTTTAAAAGAACAAATGTTCCGATTTTTTTTTTATATTTATATAAGTTTTTGACAATTTTTTTTTCAGATTTTATTAGATATAAAAATTGTTTGTTTAACGGTCACTTTGAAATGAACTTTGGAAATGAAAAATTCCGAATTTCAATTTAAGTTTACATTAAGATCATCAAAAGTAAATAAGTTGTCATAAATTTATCTACGAATACTTTTGTTTAATAGCCTATAACTCTTGAATAGTGAATTGTACGGTTTAGCGAAAATATGACCACGAAAAAATAAAAATTTTTACATTTCATTTCCAAATTTTTCGAATTAAAATCCATCTCCGTGTTCCAGAAATCAGAAAAATTTCTTTAAAAATTACAGAAATGTTCAAAAATAAACCCTCCCAAATTGAGGGCTGGATCTGCCGTTGTAATACAATAATAGGGTAATATTATATTAATATTGTGAAAAAAAAATCATGATTTTGTGGTTACATTTCGAAAAATTAATATAAAAAAAAATTTTAAATGCGTGATATTTCAAAAATAGTAATAATTTTTGGGGCGTACTCCAAAAAAAAAGAATATTTTTATATTTTAGGTTAAGGGCGTAGTAACATACAAGTGTGGGTACTCTAATGAAAGGAAATTTCCTCAGGACTTCAAAAATAATATTATTTTTAGGATATATGATACCTAGCGCCCTCTACAAATATTGCCTGCAGCGCTATTTTTGAAAACACTAACAAATACATCGAAGTTACAACAAAATTAATTTTTTTTGATAAAATCGCAAAATGGAAAAACTGTACTCAGCGAAGCCGCTAAACTGCATATTACATAGGAGAAACCCGACCGAAGAGCGATCACATGGTAGAAACCCATACGCCCGACCGGAGAGCGGTCACACAAAAAAATTCAAGGAAGCCACTAAACCGCCCGTAAGCCAATCAATTTTGTATTATCGCCTCCACGCGGTTATCCCTGGGTAATGCCAACGATAGCAACTAACAATTTATATTTTCAGTAAATTATTTGAACACTAAATTTAACAAAAATAACCAAAAAAAAAAATATTAAAAGAACTTCCTCCCCATTTTTGTACTTAAAATGTAATTAAAATAGACCTAGAGAGCGCTGCGTATCATGGATCAAAACAATTGTATAGTTTTTAAAATCTTGAGGCAATTTCCTTTCATTTGAGTAGCCACACTTATATAAAGGGTGGCTAAATTTCAAGGGTCGATGTTGATTTTGAATAAAACACAAACTATTTAGGAAATTGTTGTAATTTTATTTTATTATGATATATTGGTATTACTCAATTATGTATGGAACAAAATATCGGCCAAATGGGTGCCGCGACCACGGCGGCACACCTCCATCCGATGGTCCAAATTTTCGATGACGCTGAGGCATAATGGAGGTTCAATGCCGTTAATGTGCCGAATTATCTCATCCTTTAGCTCTTGAATTGTTGCTGGCTTATCGACGTACACCTTTTCTTTCAAATAACCCCAAAGAAAAAAGTCCAACGGTGTCAAATCACATGATCTTGGCGGCCAATTGACATCGCCATTACGTGAGATAACACGGCCATTGAATTTGTTGCGCAAAAGAGCCATTGTTTCGTTAGCTGTGTGGCAAGTGGCACCGTCCTGCTGAAACCACATATCGTCCACATCCATATCTTCCAATTCGGGCCATAAAAAGTTCGTTATCATCTCACGATAGCGAACACCATTCACAGTAACTGCCTGACCGGCCTCATTTTGGAAAAAATACGGCCCGATGATGCCGCCAGCCCATAAACCGCACCAAACAGTCACTCTTTGTGGGTGCATTGGTTTTTCGACAATCACTCTTGGATTCTCATTCGCCCAAATGCGGCAATTCTGTTTATTGACGAATCCACTGAGGTGAAAATGTGCCTCATCACTGAAGATGATTTTCTTCGAAAATTGATCATCCACTGTTGCCATTTCTTGCCACCATTCTGCCCATTCACGACGTTTGGAATGGTCAAGAGGCTTTAGTTCTTGAGCCAATTGCACCTTGTAAGCGTGTAAATGCAAGTCTTTATGCATAATGTTCATCAACGACGAGCGTGAGAGGTGCAATTGTTGGGCACGACGACGAGTTGAGGTGGACGGCTCTTCAGCCACACTATCGCGAACAGCAGCAATATTTTCTGCAGTACGAGCTGTACGAGCATGCACTGGTGTTCTCGCATCTTCTACAGACCCAGGTTGATCGAATTTTTCCACGATTTTTGCGATTGTACGCACATTTGGACGATCAAATTGACCAAAAAAAATCACGAAGTGCACGATATGCATTTTGATTTGAACGCCCATTTTCATAATAAGTCTGGATAACTTTAACACGTTGTTGGATTGTGTATCTCTCCATGGTTCAAATTGAGTAAGTCTGAAATATAGAAATGTCAAATAAAATTCGGAAAAAAACTTGGCGTTTAGGTGTGGTTCACATTCAACATCGGCCCTTACTATTTAACCACCCTTTACTTAGAATACTATGTAGGTAAAGACCACTGCAAATGTAGTTAAAAACAAATGAAATTTCACTTAAAGAAAGTAAATTCAACTACATTGTCATTTGTTTTTTAATGTTCAAAAAACTGAACCACAGCTGTAGTAAAAATTAACCACAAATGTTAGTAACAAATAAACAAGCATTATTTTTTTTTTTTTCAAATATCAAAAAACAACTAAAAACTGAATTTAAAATAATAAAACACTCATTTGATGTGGTTTGTTTTTTTAAATGAACTAAAAGGTTAGTAAAAAATTTAATTTGTTCTACAAATGACTGATATTTACATTAAAAATAAATAAACTGTAGTGCAACCCAAACAACAACATATTTTTAAGCAGAAGTTCTCTAAGTGTATGTTTCAACGCAGGTCCCAAAAACCAAAAATATAAAAAAAAAAAAAATTTAATTCCAGAGGGGATCATATTTTTTTTTTTGGAGAAACGCCAAATAAAGTTCAGTTTTTCCGAAATTTTGTTGAGTAGTGTAATAAAAGAGAAACTTAATGAATAAACATTATAGAGATGAAAAACATTTTTGGATGTGAAAACTATTTTTGTAATAAAACAAATTTTGAGATGAATAAAAATTTTTGTGGTGATTAAAAAAAAGTTTGAGGTAAAAGAATTATTAAAAATTATTAACCAGTAAAAAAAATAAAACAAAATATTAAATACACCAGACGCGTATATGAGAGTGTACTATAATACACATTTTTTTATAGAAAATTTAGAGGTATTTTCACATTTAAACTTATAACTTTTAAATCGTCGAAGCGAATTTGCTCATTTTGCAATGTTCCGCAATGTTATCGTTATTTAAAAAAAACAGACAAACGGACGTAGCTAAATCGGCTTAAAATTACATAAGGATAAATAATATATTTACTATATGGCGTCTGAGATCTATGTTTCGAAGCTCATCACAATGTGTGGATGGTACAAAAATATTGAATTGGCAGCACTGACCGCTACTATAACAAAGTAATGCCAACAACGGTGACATTTAAACCTTAAACATAAAAAGCATGTTCCTCTCCATTCTTAGCAGTATAAAGAACCCCGTCCAATGGAACAAAAAAAAAAAACAACAACTGCTTTACATATTACTGTAGTCTCGTTATGATGAGGTGGTGCCTTGAACAAAATTGCCATTAAGGCGACAATATGCAAACAGCAAAAAAAAAACTGAAAAAGAAGCGAAATCAGTTTACTGCACTGCAGTTTAGTGGTTGATATCACTGCACACAAACATACAATATGAAAAAAAGCTAACAAACATTACGCACTTTAGTGCATCGGGGCGTTGCAAATTTTCAAATAGCTTTTCTTTTATTCTTGCGTTTTTGTCGTTGTTGTTGTTATTGTTGCTGCTAACCTTAACCTCAACATTTAGTTTACAAAAGCACAACTGAAGGATTTATGGTTGAATCGTTTCAATTGCCTGGTGACTGAATCTTATTTGCTTTTATACACTAATATTTGTTGCTATTTAGTAGAACGCACTCTATATTATTGTTGAAGGTATTTTTGGTTAAGATATTCAGTTGATATTATGTTAATTAGTTTAGGAACTGAATTTAAATTTGGAAAATACCAAATTATATACATTATGAAGAGAAATGATATTATAATTGCTCCATTTATTGCCGAGCCATCGGAAATAGTATCAAAATCTCCTGAGAATATACAATAATATCTCAAGTTGGTTGATTAAAGCCCAGCGTATGTGCACATAAAACAATATCTCCCTACTTTTTCAATTAAATCTATTTGTTGAAAATTTGAAAAGCTGTTAGTTAAAAGTTAATTGAATCAATTAAATATTTCCTCAAATTCGGAACTTGCTTGACATTTATTTAATCTATCTCTCAAAACATATTGTTGTTATTTTTTGTAATATATACAGTAGTGGTCAAAACATTTGGAACTGAGATCGCATTTGTTGTTTTCATTGATTTATTTTCTTCAAATCACACTTAGGTACTAAATTTATTTTTACATATTCTTCATACATTGTTTTATGTTAAACAAATAAAAAAAATTAATTCTGTTAAATTAAAACAACAAAAAAAATTAATAATAATAGATGTATTCAAAATGCAGGTGTTCAAAACATTTGCAACTCTCTTTATTCTTACTCTTAACGAAACAATTTATACTAACAAATGCTGGGATATAACGGTAATCGCATTCCTTTTTAATATGAGATTCAGGCCGTTACATTTTTTAAACAAATTTATTATAATTATTGTTCTTTAATAGTTGTAATGAGATGTTGGAAGCATAAACATCGTAAGAATAATTTTGTAAAAAATGGCAGGAAATAAATACAATTCTGATTTTAAATCAAAAGTTTTAAATGATTTTCAAAATGGACTTTCCCAAAAAAAAAAAATTCTAAAATCAACGATTTGTTAATAGTGGTAACATCCACACAACTCGTAAAGGTTTAAGACCCCGTATTACAACTGTAAGAGAAGATCAAAAATTTGTTTACGAAATATCCCAAAGCAGTTCACAGAGAAGCTAAAACTGAACTTTCAATAGATGCCAGTCTTCCCACCATTAAAAGGAGAGCCCGAGAATATCCCAGCAAAAAATTTCCAAAAAGGTAAGCGGGTTTGTAATCAAGCATTTTGGGCAGAACGCATTCCTTACTAGATTACCTACTCGATTATTTTAACAGGGCGTGAGACTAAAATAATTGATTCTTTAGAATTGATTATTTTTTTTACCGAAGAACTATTTACTTTATATTTTTAAGAACTATATACATTTTTTAATAAAGAAATAGTTCCATTGTAAAACTACAAAGTACTTACACAAAAAAAAAAAAAAAAAAAAAAAAAAAAAAAAAAAAACAAATAGTTCCCTAGAAAAAATAAGAAGTACTTACATTTAAAAAAAAGGAAGTAGTTCCATAAGTAAATTCAACTTTTACTCACACGTGATTCTCCTAGGTCACTCAAATATAACTATCAAAACTCATACGGAAATAAAACCCTAAAAAATGAAACATCGAATTGTTATGATAAAATGGGTTTGTCATAATTTTGGAGCTTAAACCACGAAAATATAAATTTTTCAAAAAAAATAACAATTCAAAATTGAAAAACAAAAATATGACTCACGCACAATCACCCTCGAAAATTTTTTTTACACTCACTCACGATATCGTCAGTAATTTCAACTTCCAATCACAGTTTTCTGCTCACGTACGCTTCCCTAATTTATACCTAACCACAGTTTAACAAAATTTAGGCAACATGCTATTTCTGTTTTTAGTATTATTTTACTGCAAATAAAAATTTGTTTGAAAAAATATATGAGATAAATTCTTTAAAATTGTATAACTTCTTTTTTCAAAATTAGGAACTACTTCCAATGACGTCCTTTTATTAAGCAAAAGTATATGATTTCTTCTTGAGTACAAAAAGTTATACATATAAGTTAATAACATTGTTATTTTCTTTTAAGTAAATAATTACTTTGTTATTGAGTTCATGCTTTCTGGTTTAAGTTTAAAGAATTGATTACAATACTACTTGCTTTTTTGACTCTATCGTTGGAATGAGTTTGGTATTGCAGTTACAAAATTTGACAATGAGATATGTAAGCAAGTGTGGGCATCACCTTCTTTTTGGAATGTGTAATTTTTTCCTGGGATTGTCTTAGAAGTTATAGATGTACAACAAAAACCGTTTGTGTCGGAAAAAAAAACCGAAAAGCTCGGCTTGACCTTCCACGCACCCATTTGAGGTGGATTCAACAGCAATGGAAAAATGTATTGTGGTCAGACGAGTCTAAATTCAACCTCCGGGGATCAGATGGAAGAGCTAATGTTTGAAGGCCACGAGGCGAAAAGTTTAATCCCAGATACACAACCGCCATAGTGAAGTTATGCTTCCGTATGCTGAATGGGAAATGCCACTCTCATGGACCTTCCAGTACTACAACGACCCAAAAAACAGGAGGGGGGGGGGGGTTGTAAATGTTTGGCCGCAGAAAAATGAAATTAATATCATGTCGTGGCCGGCTCAATCTCCCGATCTCAACCCGATTGAGAACATGTTGATGATTGTAAAACGGAATATCGGCAATAAAGTATTCCGAAATGGTGAGTTGAGTTGGATAAGCAGTGGAATGAAATTATATTAAAAAGCTCATTGCCTCAATGCCTAAGAGGTCTTCAGAAGCGTTAAATTGTTTGTATTTCCTGTTAATTTCTTTAGGATTTGCAAATGTTTTGAACACTGCACTATCGACTTATTTTGTTAAAATTACTTTTTTTTATTTTTGAGAAGTTATGAATAATTTTTTTTGTATTTGTAAAATAATATGCTATAACTGAATTTAATAAAAAAAAACAAAAACTTATACCACAAATCTTTTTGATCAAACAAATTATAATTACCTAAACCATGATTTCAGTTGCAAATGTTTTGAACACCACTGTATATATTTTTTTTTTCTCCAAATTTATTTGCAATCTATTTTACAATAATAAGCAAATTTAAATCAAATATATGTATAAATATTAAATATGAATTATTGATTCCCATTGGAAACAACAATTAAAGATAGACATGTACTTACATATATCGTCGGCTTATTATTGGTTTGACCCACCGACTATTTTTGAAAAAAATGAGTTAGGAATGCATTGTATATAATGTAAATATCCTCTTTTTGATTTCGAAAACCGTTTCGCGTTATTTCGTATCATATCAGAGATATCAAGTAACAAATTTGACCTACCTGCAGATTTTGCATACAAAAATTGAAATAACTGCACCTTCTTTATCGTTTTTCTCGATAACAACTGTTTGGCGTATGGGTCAAACCAATAATAAGCCGACGATATAGTGATGATTAGTATGATATTAAATAAAATATATTAGTATGATATTAAATAAATCAAAATAAATGTGTTAAAATAACATATTTTATAACTTATACATTATAAACTATATTAGATAATCACATAAATAATACATATTATAAAAATGGGAGATCGAAGATATGGTTCCTTTTAAGTCTTCTAACGTCATCAGTTTCGTCTAATAGTGTGATTGCCAATATGTTTGAGTGGTTGCTGAGTCTGTTGAAGTAACTGCAGCTAATTTACTTATTTCTGATTTAACAAAAGGTATTTTAAGATCATTTTGCAATGTTTTATTTGTAACATAACAAGGAGCTTTTGTTCTTAAGGCCTTAGACTGGAATCTTTGCAAAATTTCTATATTTTAATTGCTTTTAGTTCCCCATAACTCTATGCCATAGGTCCAAATTGGCTTTAATAACGGTTTCATTGTTCACCCGTACCATGTTTATGGCGAAAGCCGAATTGATGGTCAGGAATAATTCTGTTTTTCTCAAGAAGAGGAATTAAGCGTTTGAGGAGAAGTCTTTCAAATAATTTTGATATGATGGGTAGCCACTTCATTAATCGGTTTATTCGGGTTTAAAATCATAATTATCTCCGCACATTTCCTTCGAGAGGTATTATATATGAAGTTGTTTTTTTTTTTTTGATAAATGTTTATGTATTAGTAATAAATATTTGAAATTCATTTTAATTAGATTTTATTAATTCTCATTAGCTTTATTACTTTATTAAGTTAAATAATTTAATTTCAGTGGTTTAATTGTGAATATTAATTTATTCTAAAAAAGAATCATAAAATTGACAATTGAAATATCCTGAACTAAAGTTAAAATAACAATAAAACACCGAAACGCCGATTTTAAAACAGTATTTTTTTGAAATTAACCCTGTAATATTAGAAGAAACATATCACTATGGGAATCGTACTTTTAAAATTTTCAAATAGGTCTAGATCTAGGCGTGGTAGACAACTTACATTATAACACACAAAAAATATTTCTTAAATTGCACCAAGTAAACTTTTTTAATTGACTCAATTAATTTTTTAATTGACTCAATTAAAAAGTAATCAATATTTTAAATAATATTGATTACTTTAAATAAACAAAAATATTGATTACTTTTAATTGAATCAATTAAAAATGTAATTGATTATTTTTTTTATTCAACAAAATGTTTACTTGGCGCAATTTTTTTTTCTGTGAATGAAAAAGAAATGTTTGCCAAACATGTATATACCTCATGGAGAACACCTTTTTTCAGAACTTAATTCAACTCTGGTTTAAAGACCTCTTCTTATTTAGAAAAATTCAACTGGTTAGGTAATATTGAATAGGAGTCCGACAAGCGGCGTGTTCATTCGGAGGCTATAGTGCGTCATGGCCAGTCGGTCTCCCCCACATTCAGAATGTCCCAAAAAGTCGGTTGTATAGGCAACTCGTTCTCCCCGAACATGACCTGGGATCAGTGTTGCCAAGTATTTTTTTACAAATCCCCCTAAATTGTCCAAAAAAACCCTAGATTTACTCTACTGCCAAAAAAAAAAATGCAACCAAAAAAAATTTTTTTTTGGGAATCGAATCCACGACCCCCGCACTGATAAGCCAGCACGCTACCAACTACCCTACCGGGGCGCACAACCAAAAATTATTTTTCTTAAAATGTGCTAAATTTTCATAGTCAACATATAAAAATTTGATTTTAACAGCGCGGGTAAAGTGAATGTTACCAACAATCTAAAAAAAATTAAAAGTATGGCAAAAATTTGTCAAGAATAATAACCGAACCGAAAATTTTATTTTTATAAAGACAAATTTACCTCTTTTAATCAGATTTTTAACCCCCAAAAATTCCCCCTAACAAATAGGTACCCCTAAAATTCCCATTAAAGGACTAAACCCGCTATATCTAGGGGGAAATACTTAACTTGGCAACACTGCTTAGGATCCTTGTGAACCAGACTGAGTGTCAACGTATCCGATCAATGGAGTTAATAGAGTCTCCCTGGCATCTAGACATATCGGTTTTCCGGGCTTTTTAAGCAGCAAGACTTTCCACAAAGTTGATAATGAATGCTGGATCCATATCCCGTACATTATTATTCACGCAGCTCTATTACTTGCATGAATTTTTTTTTTTTTGTTCTCATTTCTATTTCTTGGATCTTCACAAAATTTTAGTGAACTAACAATAATTATTCAAATCTTAAAAATAAATATTGACGTTAAATTCCCGCCAGTGCCAGACAAAACTTCAAGGGCTCAGCGACTAAATATGTTCAGGAACTTTTGTAACACTTTTATTGTACCAAGTCTGGTGTGTCCAATCTTCTAAGGCGTCTATGTAAACCATTATTTAATAAATTTCGAGCTAGTGTATTAGGGTGTGTTTCCAATCTTTTCATATATCTTTCACTGTATTTCTTGATCTCATTCTTGATAAGTGGGACATTCAGATCCTTATGTATGTTAGAATTTCTTACGTACCCTGGTGAATTTGTGATCAGTCTTATTAGCCTGTTTTGCCTTCTTTGTATTTTTTCAACATTGGAAGCCGAGGCAGTTCCCCATAGCTGAATACCATAGCACCATATGAGCATGAATGATATCGTTCTGTTTGCCAAAAAAAAAAAAAAAAAAAAAAAAAAAAAAAAAACTAACTAAATAGTCTGTTGGCCATAAATAAGTTAACTTTTCTGTAACAATTAAATATTTTCCTGTAACTTTCATAAAATTTTTTTATTTCAACTCAAATAAAAACTTAACCCATATAGAATGTTTACAGTCGGTATTGGCCAACATAAATTTTATTTTTAATGTTTTGTAGTTTTTTACTTGTAATACCCCATAAACCCTTAGAAACCACACAGTGGGTGATGACGCCTCAAAATTATGCATCTTTTGTAGCACTTTTCGCTTAGCTTACCAATTTTATTATAGTTTTTCAAGTGAATTTTGTGGTTATTCTAAAAACTATTATATTTAAAGCTGACTGCTGCTGCTTTTGCTTAACTTGCTATTGAAGTGTCTTCTGTTATGTATTTTTTTTTTTTACAATTTGCGTGAAATTACTTCAATTTGCAATAATTTTTCGTCTATGAAAGATGACTGGGATACTCGCTTACATTGTATGTAAAAGTATGTATATAAAAATTGCAAATTGCATAGTTTGTGTATACAAACTATTTGCCATAGTGTTTAGATGAGTTTTTACCAAAAAAAAAAAAAAAATTTAAAAAAATTTGTTAGTAGTAGATTGTATGCAAAAGAACCTCCTGCTGTTGTTACAATATTCATATTTGTTGTTACTGTTGTGTTGTTGGTGTCATCTATATTGGCATCTATGTTGACAGTGAATAACTGCCCTATATAGTTCTAGGTTTTATTTTTATGCGGCACCTTCAATTTCTTCCCTTCATCTATTCTGTATTTATTGCAAATAGTTTAGATTAATGTTATCAAGTTTGAAGACAAATTTACACAGTTTATGGCTTGAAAGTGCCAAATTGTTACTAAAAACTACTATAAATATTCAGTGCATATTGAATGTTGTTGGTTGTTGTTGGTTGGTTGTGGTGATATTCAGGGCACAACTATTTAATGCAACTCTATGTTAATTTTTCATTGAATATAAATAAATTTTGTTTTAGTATGTATGCAGAAGTAGTTGTTATGGTTAGCAGTATAAAAGCATTTGGGGTTTTTTTTTTCATTATTATAAAATTAAATGCAGTTTCAGTATCGAAAGCAAATTGATCATTTGAGAGCACATTCCTACAATGATGATTTTTTAAACTTTTAAGATAAAGTTTCAGATACAGGCAGAGCAAAAATATGGTTGCAATATGATTGCGGTCACAAAACTGTGTTTCCTACAACTATAAATGGTTGTTTCAATGAAATTATTATTGTATCAATAATATTTTACAAATAATGTGGTTACTTTTATCATGTTCAAGTAACATTCTCTCTTTTTTTTCAGTTATCATATTATTGTCTTGTCTGCAGTCATAATATAATATTTATTAACATATTCCTCTCTGTAACTACAACCATATATAGTTGCGCCATAATATGAGAAACAGTCAGCCCCAATAAATTAAATAATTTTTAACAAAAATACATTCAAAATAGACAAACAACTTAGTGGTCTTAGCTAATTGTAATGGTGATTTGATTTGTGGAAGAAGGTATACATTTGTAGTCTCAACCCGGTCTACCCTGGAGGTCCAAGCAACAGTTTAACCCTTAAATAAAATGATTGTTTAGTATATGGGCATAAAAGTGTAACAAATCAAGTATAAAGTGATAAAAAGGTAATTTATTTTTTAATTGTTCACAATTACGCAAACAAATATTGACAAAGAAAAAAATATATAAAGAAAAATACATGTGCTTTTAAGTCTGTAGTACGAAATAATCATAAAATGTTTGAAATAATCATAATATGATAATAAATAATGACGAAATTATTGTTCATGATCCTAATATGATAACTGCGACTATACTATGGTTATAATGCAAATATTATGATTGCTGCAAACATGGTTTGATCATTATAAATGTATTGTTGAAAATGTATTCTTAACACTAATTTTGTTCTTAACAATAATGTAAACACATGTAAAGCCTGTATAGCTAACATAATATTCTCAAAGCTTTTTCTTCAGCACAAAGACAATTTGATTATTGTACTTAAACTGTTTTAAGCCTAAGTTTATTTAAATGTGTGAATTATTAAATATTATTAAATGCCTAACTTTTTAATCCAGTTTCAACAGAATACTGGAAGAATAATGCAGGGCTCATATTATGATAATTCATAAAAATTTTCAAAACCATAATAGGATAATATTGGGATCTATTTGGAACAATAATATAGTAATATAATTTTGATGCAGAAAAAGATAAGATAATGGTTGTCACAACCATAGCAACATGGTTGTCACAATCATAAATCCAAAAATGTATGATGCTCTTCGAACATGGTTCCCTCAACCATGTTTTTTCTTTGCGTGTACCGTACTTGAATAACATCATTAACTCATTAATTGAACGTTATAGATCCGCTGGTAACTTTCAAACCAAACTTCGCAAATATATAGAAACATGCTTCATTAAGAATCATTTGTAATTTTTTTTGCCCTAAAACGCCCTCTAGGGAACGTATTAGCAACCAAAGTTGAAACTTTGAGCGAATATTTATCATAGACGCTTAAATATATTTCAAAAGATTGTGTTTTGTGTAAAAACTGTTAAAAAATCTTTAAAAAAAAAAATTATAAAAAGTTATTTTTTTTTTTAGGTTAACCGATTTTAATTTTTTTTTTTTTTTTAACAATATCGGGGTTTCGAACCGTTTTTAAAATTGTCATATGGCAAACAGGAAATTATAATTTTTATAAGCGCGATAGTAATAAAATAAAAAGTAACCTTTTTTAAATGTTTTGAGTGAAAACGGAATAAATTTTGGAATATTTTATACTCTGTGTATTTGAAAATCTCATGGTATGAGCGGTCAGATTTTCAAAATTATTTGCTATCAATGAACTAGCTTTTAGCAAAGGAATACATTTTCATAGTTTCTTGTCAACACATCAATCAAAAATATAAAAAATTCATCTTTTAATATTTTTAAATAAGTTTTGAAAAAATTCCTATCAATTTTCAAATAATTATTTGTCAACTCTGGATACTAAATATCCAAAAGTTTCTCCCCGATTGTTGTCACGGGGTTGGTAATATTAATGTTTTTAAATCACTTAATTATCTTTATCCAGTCTAAAAATATAGTCGCTTAAATTTACTAGGACAAAAAAGGAACACTGTATCAATAATGAGTTAAATGATAATAAACTAAAATCGGCTAACCCATCTGAAATCAACCAAAACTTAGGGCTTAGCCATAATTATTAACGTTAAATTTATATTTAAATATCTGTGGTTAAAGTTTAATTCTGGTTCTGTTTAGAACAGTTACTCGCCCTGTGGGTTGAATAAGCTTAAATGTATTATACCGTGGCGTATACTTTTTTTTATTTAGTGTATTACTCATACGTCATGACCCTGCGGGAAATGGACCAGCCACTGGTATGGTCACGTGACTAGATCTTTGTGTGTATGAACCTGTCCTAGTTCCGGTCCTTTTAACATGGGCTTGTCATAGGAGGTGGCAATTGCTACCTTTGGAGCAACTTGTGAAGTGGCGAATAACTTGATGACGGTAACTTTTCACCGTATCGACTTAAATGAATAAGCTACGGGACATGTTAAAAGTAGGTCGTGTTAAAGTATGATAATTTTAGGATTTATGTGATATGCAACAGGACCAGTGTGAAAATAATTATCACGTGACTGGATTAGGTGTACGTATCGTAGAACGGGAGAAAAATGTTTGATGGAATACTAGTCACATATTAAATGAAATGTGTTCTGTTACACGAGTAGTTTGAATGGAATAATTTGTTTTGTACCACTGCACTGTTCTAAAGGGTACATGTCGCCGGGCATGCGAAAAGTAATTAGTAAGTAGCCTGTCACTTTTAATTCGCCGTGTGTCATATTATATACGGGTTGCTAAATACCCGTCCGGAACCAGTCACAGAACATTTCCAAAACAGTGTGTTCTAGCACCTTTTCAAAAAGGCACAACAAAAAATCGGTTTTAAAATATGTTTATTTTTTCTATACACAACGAAAAACATTAACATTAACTATGTTGGTCACCATCTAAACAGTTCTGTATTCAGTTCTTTTAAACCAGTGCAGCGTTAAGTGTTCATTTCGACTGTCACAAAGTCGGTACAGATCAAATTCCTTCAGTGTTATGTCCGCTTTGTAGCAGTCAAGGGACTGAATAATTTGGCATTAATTGCCATATTTTCATCCACTGCTAACGGTTTTCAACCAGTTCAATGACCAGTAACAACTTCAACTTTAATGTCCCTAGTTACTTTAGTACACTTTGAGGTTATGCTACTTTTTCTCCAGTTATATGATATATCTGGTACTAACCAGTCAATGTTTTATCAGCATTATTATAGTCACGTGATTGGTCATTTCACAAAAATTAACACTTTTTGGTACACCACAATTTTGGTTTCACCAGTTTCGGGACGTCCCACTCAATGATATATCACACAATTGTCACTTTGGATCAATCGGCCCTTCATTTCCCGCAGGGGAGTCCTCGGTAAAATATTAATATAAAAAAAACAATATGTATAAGCATTTAAGATTTTTAGACTTTTTAAAGATATATGAGAAAAGAGAAATATATATTTTCTGACTACAAATTTTTGAATGTTTGAAAAGTTACACTACTGAACAAATTTAAATTTTTTTTTTCAGACACACAACATTAAATGTTATGTATTCACATCATTTAATCATAGCAACTTCTTTGTGATATTTATATAAATTGTAATTGCATATTTTTAATATAAATTATTATTCATTAAATTTTTACAGAACCTGTCTTTGAAATACATATATTTTTAATATACTTAGGCAAAATTTACGAAAAAATGTTGTGAATGATGTATGTAAAAATCGCGATATTTCGAAAACTGCAAATGTTTTTGCCAAATTTGAAATCAGAGTACATAGGTCTATTAGAAAAAATCTCTTTCATAGCCAATTTTGTTCATTGTAAAATTGCTAAAAAAAAGACGTGTTTTTATCGCTGACAGTCGAATTTGTGCCAACCGATTTTTTTGGTTAACAAATTCAAATACTGGAATCTCGACAAATCCTGGAATTTTACCAATCCGAAAAAATCCCAGGATTTCGGTATCTCCAAAACCCCGAATACCGGGATTTTTAAATATCAATCCCGATTGGTATCCCTAGTTCTCTCGTATCTTAATAAAACTCGGATATGTGACAAAGGAGAGAAAAATAAGGGAAACGTATTTTTAGCTGCCCAATCTTACATTCAGGCGTTAAAATGTAGGTTAAGATATTGCCACATTTTTCGCTCTTTCGGTTTATTTCATATTGATTTAGAGAAATTTTAAAATGGGGACGCCAAATAAACGAGTTTTTGCAGATGCTTAAACTGGTTCATGAAACGTGTCCTATAACTTTAAACTAATATTGTTAAAAAAAGTGTTTTATAGTTGGTTTACGCTGAAAATTATATATACACTCAAAGAACTTCTGTTTTAAAAATATGTAGTTGTTTGGGTTGTAATACAGTTTCTTTATTTTTTAATGTAAATGTCAGTCATTTGTAGAACAAATTAAATTTTTTACTAACCTTGTAGTTCATTTAAGAAAACAACCCACATCAAATGACTGTTTTATGATTGAAATTCATTTTTTACAGTTGGGTTTTTGTAATTTAAAAAAATAAAAATAAATAAATGTTTGTTTTTTTTACTACCATGTGGTTCATTTTTACTACAATTGTTAGTAATTTTTTGAACATTAAAAAACAAATGGCAATGTTAGTTGAATTTACTGTAATGTAAGTCATAATTTCTTTAAATGAAATTTTATTTGTTTTCAACTACAGTGGTCTTTACCTACATAGTATTCTAAGTGTATTAATGTATATTTAATTTAATCGAGGAGGTGTAGCGGCTTTTTCCGATATTCGTCAAACTGTTTGCCTTTCCTGCAAATTTTCCCGAGAAGCTTTTTTTTCATCTATATTATAAATATTTTAAATAAATAGCAAGCCTAAGTTACTTCACAATCAACATTTTTCGAGTACTTTACCCTGCGTACAAATAAATCTGAATTTCGTTAATATCAGACACGTAAACGTACAAAAAATAATAATTTTAAACCTTAAACGAAAGGTTGGGCAGTAAAAAAAAAATACGCGTCCACTTTATTTTTCTTTTCTTTTATCGCATATCCTAGTTTTATTTAGATCGGAGAAAATCCATCGAGAGACTCTCCTGCTAAGTGGGATCAAATAATATCCCATTTTTATTTGTTCGGATTATTTTGTTCTATTTTAAAGGAACTATAGATAAATTTGGTATCCAATGAAAACTTTGTTTACGTAACATTCACTGGTAAATAAAAGATTTTTAAAGACTTAGCCTTATTTTCACAATGTACCGTTAGCTACTAACTGGGAATTCAACTGATACAGTTGTAGTTGTTTCCCATATAAATTTTCCCATATAATTTTAACTGGACATTCAGTAATCGGGCCTGATAAGTATTCTTGTTATATAAAGGAATAACATCAAATTGTTACTCAAATCAAATTTTAGATGCATTCATCTAAAGCTAGTACATATAAATGCCTATTTAATGTAATAAGGCATCGACTTTTCCCAAAGAGCTGTTTTCCTCGAAATTTTAAATAATTTTTAAAATGTGGCCTATCTGGGTCCACTATATAAACAATATTGGTATACAAATTTTTGTTTTCCTATTTAAAAGCCACTTTTTTATTGTACTCTGCAACATATCTAAAGTACATTAAATTCTTTGGGTTCGGGTCGGGATACCTCACTTGTTAGTATTATGAAACCAAGCTATTCTTATGAATCAGGTAATACGAAAAAATATTTTCACCACCTTCTCTTTTGATACGTTTTCTGAAGTAAACCATAAATTTAATATAGAACAACTGATATATCCAGTCTATCGACTTTTAGTTATACCATGTTTTGTACATGTTTTCCCATACATGTTTTTTCACAAAAACACATGTTTTGCTCAAAACACGTAAGTGGAAATATAGTGTTAGACTAACTACGGGAATAATTCGACCTCAGACTTGGGACTGTAAATGCATTTTATCATAAAGAAGTTATTTTTTGACTTTTATTCTTTCGGGCTAAAAAAAATCTTATATTTACGATTTTTTTATCATATAGGACTTCTAATTTTATATTATTACTTTAACCAAAATCACCTCATAAATACCCAACATTAATTTTTTGCGCTATTGTTATATATTCTATAAATTTTTTTTGCACTTCGCCTTAAATTTCCTTATTTGTGTTCTTTTCTAAAATGAGGTGAACACTCTAAGAGGGTACCGTGTTTGTTTCTAAAAGTGTTGCCTTATAAAAGGCAAAAAATGCAACATTTTCTGCCCTCAAAAAATTTACAGGGTTTGGATGTTGCCTTGTTTTTTTTGGCTTATCAATCTCATGTGTATATATTGCAAAGTTTTTGGCGAGAAAACTCTCACCTTGGTAGCAGAGTGGTAGTGTGCTGGCTTCTGACACAGAAGATCCCGAGTTCAAACCCATATTGGTATCACATTTTTTTATATTTTTTTTTTTTTTTGTTAAATTTAATTTACGATTTTTTTTAATTCGTTTTTGCTATTTTTTTTAATTTTTTCTTTTTGGTAAGTATTTAATAATTGTTTTAATCTGAAATTCGGTTACAAACAAAATTATAAAAAAGAATTTAATTGAAAAAATGTACTGAGCTAAATCCAAATTTTTTAAATAATTAAAAAAAACAAAAATTGATTATTAAAAAAAACATTAAATTTTTTTTAAATTTGCTGGGATTCGAACCCGAACTTTAACAACACTAAAAAAACAGATTTGTTTAAATAAATGTAATATGTGATGAAATTGTGTTCTATTCTGATTGTAAAAATGCTTCATTTTAATGGGGCGAGGGCAAAATTTTAAAAACGTTGCACATTAAGAAGGCAACACTTTTTTCCAGAAAAGAAAACACAATAAGTAACGCCAGAGCATGAGATTGGGCAGCTAAAAAAAATCGTATCCCTTAAATTTTTATTCTCTACAACATATCAAAGGTTCCGTAAGATCTGCCGGTACGGGTCAGTATACCTCCCTTGTTCTTTTTTTTATATAGTCCAATTACCGGGTGTAGTTAACATTCCCTAAATATAAGATTGGGCAACTAAGAATAAACACTTGTCTATTAGTTTTGTCTCCTCTACAACATATTAAAATTTCATTAACATCGAAAAATACGCCTAGGACTAACTTCCTTGTAAGTTAATTACACATCATTGTTATGGTTAATATGTGCTGATATTTTATTCCATATTAACATAAAATCTTCGTAGGTAATCAAAGAAATTTCAGTTTATCATGTAAGTAAATATTGGGTTATCTTAATGTGCAAAAAATTAAATTTATATACAAAAAAAATACAATTAGTTGGGCATAGTACAACTACACTCGAAAAAAAAGTTAGTACAAACGCAGTTTGAACTAATTTTTTTCGGTTGTTATCTATTAAATCGGTTATTTAGAGAAAGTTATTAGATACCTCAATTAATCGCAAGCACAAATTTTATGCGTATTTGAACTAATTTTTCAAGCTAATAACAGCTAAAGTGTCGACAATTTTGGAAATTTCTCATATAATTTTTTAAAAACTCAGATTTTACAAATTATCAAAAAATATTCTTAAAAAACCAGCATATTATTTGCAAATATCCAAATACATATATGCATTTTTAGCAAAATATGTAAAAAAACTGCCTTCAAATATGCATTTATGGCAAAATATGTAAAAATAAGTTTCTATACAAAAAATATGTCATCAAGCGTACCAAAAAAAAATAGCACTGGTAAACCACTGCTATTTTGTAAAACCACCGTGTTAAAAATACCATAGGTACAACTAATATTGTACAACACTCAAAAAAAAAAGTTAATAAGTCAGCAAAAAATTTTGCTGAGTCAGCAAAATTTAAGTTGCAAAATCGTTTGCTGAAAATTAGCTAGTTGACCTTTTGGCAATAAAATTAGTAGATTCATCAAAAGTTTTTGCTAACACTTAGCGGATTAGAAATTAAAAAACCCTTGCCAAAATTAATAAAATTCTTGCTAAATATTAGTAGACCTGAAAATAACTCAAAAATTTGTATAAAAACTGGTACTTTAGTAATCTATTGCTGAAAATCATAAAACATATTTTTGTGATTATTTTAAAAATAGTTTACAATACGCTATAAATCGGGGGTGCCCAAGGCCTATGCGCTTGGTGCTCATTTGTTTTTGTAAAACACTTAGCTATAGGCTGTGTGTTTTAATACACATATAGAGCGCTCAGCACTAGCAATACGAAATACACAAACAACTTTGTCTTATTAGTTTTTTTGTCGTTCTTCACTGTATACACTCAAGCGCAAAGCAACAACACTTTCGTATGCTTTGCTGGTAAACATTGAAATATTTTTTCTTTTTCTTTGTATGTATTGGTTTTTACAACAAAAAATATTGAATAAAAATTAGTTTTTCTTTAAATGTATTGGTGTTTGCTCTTCTATAAGGAACTTTTTGGGGCACTCCTGCTATAAATTAAAAAAAAGTTCATACTACCACATTGACGACATGAATTAATGTTATATCTAAAAAAAATAGTAATAATTATATATAAAACAAACAAAATATTCTTTCAACTACTTACGTCAATGGTTGGCTAAATGATGCTATCTTTTAAAGGAACGCAAATGCCGCAGATAATTATAGTAACGAAAAAATTACAAAATATGACACATAAAACACTTTTTTTTGCAATAATAAAAAGGAAACATAAAAATCTACCTTAGATGTGTTGTCTTTGTCTTTGGCTTTTAGGTGGTCTACCTGTCTATATATTTGTTTGCAATTTTACCACACTGGATTATCAATCTCTATAAACACTTAGTTTAGATATACACATTTAATCTTTATTAAATTTAATTATTTTATTTTGTCTTTTATTGAATTAATAGACAATTACTTTCACAAGCCGTTGACAACACAAAATTAAGCTGTTTTAATCCGCAATTTTGTTTTATGTATGAAAAACAGATACAAAAATCGTCCATGGTTTATTTTTTTATATCTCTTACAAGAGTTAAACTTTTTAGTATCATCGACACCTACTTGAGTCTGCTTGTCATGCACACTATTAATATGCTTATCAGCACAATTTTTTTTAGCAAAAAAAATTAGTAAAACATTAGTAAAATATTAGTAAAACAGTAGTTCAAAGCAGTTAAGCGCTGAATAAGTATAACTAAAATTTTAGCTGAAAACATAATTTTAGCAAAAATTTAGCTGAAAACCAGTATACCTGATTTACAAGACGTTTTACTAACTTTTCTAATAACTTTTTTTTTTTTTAATTTAGGAAAACACTATTTTGTTTGTAAAGCATGTGTTTTGCGAGTAATACCCGCGAAATTATTTTCCAATATTGATTTTAAAAATAAGAAAACCAATTAGAAGTATTTTTATTTTATTATATTTCTCACATTTTCATATGATGTATAAGACTAAGACCGAACTGTATTGCTGCTTTTTAAATGTGTTTTATTATAAATATTTCTTAAATTTGTTTTTAATTTAATACTTGTAGTCATATATCTTTCAATCTGGTTGTCAGCCACACTGTTAATGTGCTTATCAGCACAATTTTTTTAGCAAAATAAATTAGTAAAACATTAGTAAAATGGAGTTTATTTTGTCTGTTGTATGTAACCGTCTCGGTTTTAGTTAAGCTTAATATTTTTGTCTATTGCAGACAACCGAAGATTTGGGTGATGGCCAATGAAACAATTGTATTGTCTATCATGAAAATGATCAAACTTTTGAAAAGCAACAAATAAAGTCTAATATGACAATATCATACTGGATATTTGGACTTGAGGTAGAACAATATTCTAACTAAATATATTAATTTAATATACGAGAATTTTTAAAAGCACCAATTTTGTATGAATTGCCAACTTTGTGCCAACCAAAAAAAAAAAAAAAACTAACCTCGATCTGGTAAGCAGTAACTATATTTGAATGCTTTATAAAGCGCTTAACCGCCTTGCATACAATATAGCAATTATTGGGAAGGCATATTGCTGTGCTTCACTGAATGCATTCTTTGAAGCAGTAAATAATGCATACAATGATGCAGTAAAGAATGTATACAATGAAGCACAAATGTTGTCTATATACAAAAAAGCGCTATTAAGTAATTGCCTACAAAGACATGAATGTATTGCTTCTTAGAGACATACCAAGAGACATACAAGTGCGACATCGCTAACAAAAATCATGCCTTATGGAATTGTTTCGGAAGCGCTGGTTAATTAAATAATGCCTTCCTGAACAAGTTCGTTTAAGCCAACTTTTGGCCAATGCTTTCACTCGGGTAATCGGACAATGCTGCCAAGATGTTAATCCCACGTTCTGCCAACGCATAACCGACTGTCGTCGACGCTTTTGCCAACACTGAACCGATTCTATTTTTCTGCCTGGGAATCGATGTCATTTTGTTACAAAAACATTTAGAAAATTTAATTAATTAAACTATTTCAATTAAACTACTTTTTCACCCTCTAAATATAAGATTGAAATTATTTCGCTTTTCTCTCATCAACACCATATGCAAGATTTATTAAGATCTGAGTGTTCGCCTTGGGATATCCTCCATGTTCAAAACAAAATATGTATGTAACAACTATTCAACAAACACATTAATCGGAGGTGTTAATCACAATACCAAAATTCTATTACCCATAAGCAACGAAAAATTGTGGCAAAACACACATCAACAGCAAATGCAAAATCTCAACCACTAGAAACATTTCCAACAAACTATAAATTCGTGTATACCAGAGGCATTAACTACGTTCACATATAAACCTAAAACCAGCTTAGGCTCAAAACAATTAGGTTTTATATGCGGTTTGATGTTACACATCCATTAGGAGACGTATCATAAATATGAAAAAAAAAAAATGAGAAAAATAAATTCTCATCAGCTTGAAAAGGAATAAAAAATCAAAAAACAGTAACGCCTCGTTTAACGAAACACATGAAAAAGAGTTTTTTAAACAAAACTTTTGTTCCAAATGTTTTTCACAAAACAAATGTTTTCCACAAATCTCCCTAAGGAAAAATATTAAACGAACTTAGGAAAGGGAAATAAGCCCAATGTGACATATTAGACCACTATTTCAATAAAACCGTGTAATAAAGGATTAATTTTTCCTGTTCAGCACAAAGTCATGTAAAAGCTACAGGGATCGATTCAGTTCTGAGGAATAATTAATAGGAATTATGCAATATCCTTGAATTGCTTAAAAAGAGGTCGCACCGTACTCGAATTAAGGTGTTTATGACTGAATATTTGTTCGGGTTTTTTGTTTTTGTTTGTCTATGTCCCGTTGTTTTATTGTATTTATTTAATCCATGCTCTGGTTTTGTTATTATAAATCCTGTGAATACTTAACAAGATTTTGGTATTGTCGTCCTGGAATTGGAGTTTTCCTTTCCTTTTCATTATGTTATTTATTTTTATAACATGATTTAATATGTTTAGTATTAGATTTTTCTTTATGCATGTAGGCTACTTTAGGGAGATTTTGATTGAAGAATATATCTTCACCTACAATATAAAGGACGTAACTAACATATTTACTTTTTTACAATATAAGCAAAAAACGTCCACAGATAGTTTAAAAAAAATCGTTAGTAAAACTGATAGTTTAAATCATAAAACCAAACAATTTTGTAGAGAAATGTAGTTGGATGCAGTGCTTCATAATCACTCAACGCTGCTTCAATATTTTACAGGGCAACCAAAAAAATGTCTGAAAACTAGAACATATAAGATTCGAACTTTATTTATAAAACCGCTATTTTTTATCGTAGAAGTCCAAAATTTTTGTATAGGCATGTAGTTTAGCCAAATGAATCACAATCATCAATAAACTCGGTTTTGAAAAATTTGTTAGTTACGCACTTTTGCATTTAGGTGACGATATGTAGACAAATACAGCAAATGTTTATATTTGTTGTTATTTAATATCCTTGGAAAATATATACTTCATACAAACATTTTTTTTTTTTTGCCGTTATAAGCAAATTTAAAACATCGAAAAGTGGGGTTATTATGATATGTGTAACTGTAATTAGGGTTATAACTTTTTTTGTGACATCCCCCCAGTTTCTAAAATAGTGTAGGGCTTGAAATAAAACTAAGAACTGTGATTTCACTTTTCCGCGATAGTGAAAAAAGTTAACGCACCAACTGCATTCATTGTGGTACAGTTTAAAAAACTTGTAGTCCAATTTGTAATGATACACAGCAAAAAATAACCTGGATTTGGTAAGCAGTAACTCCATGTGTATGCTTCCAAAATATCGCTTCATCGCCTTGCATATTATAAAGCCATTAGGCGAAGTACATTCTGTAGTGCTTTCCAAAATGCCTTCTTTGAAGCAGTGAGTAGTGCATACAATGAAGACATTCATTTTGTCAACATACAAAACAAAATCACTTTATTGCCTAGGAAGGCATGAATTTTTTGATTTTAAAGAGCATGAAAGTACCGCTTTTCACCTGCTTAAAAGAGACATAGATAGTGGGACATTGCGAACAAAAATCATGTCTTCTGAAATTGCTTGTGGAGCGCTTGTGTAATTAATGAATGCCTTCCGGAAGAGCTCAGGGTAAACACTATTTTTTGCTGGTACTTTAGTCAATTTTAATGTTTTTTGCAATTTTCATGGCGTTAATTTCGGAAACCGAAAGGGTTCGGAACGTGAAATTTATGTGAAATTTCGTTGAAATCGGAGATGATCAATCCGATCATGATTATTTGAGTTGCCATGTATTTACTCCGTAGATAATAAACTAAAATTCTAAAAAGAACATTTAAATAACAAAAGAGGAAAAATGACATTAAAACAAAATTGACATGAGAAAAGAAAACAAAAATTATTCCCAAATAAAAAGTCCTAAATGAATATGCAGAAACTGACTACCAAAAGAATATAAAATCATTATATGGGCTTATTACGCTTCAAAACATTTCATTGAACATGAATTGTTCTAGCAGTAGGTAACAATCCGAAAATCTAAATCTAAAATGAATCTGACAGATATGTTTTGAATAGTGATTGAATTTGTTTTGGTGATGCATTTATCCTTTTTTTTTCAGATGTTGCCCACTGAATAATTGTATTGAATATTGAAGGCTGCAACTAATGCTGAGGGTGCTACATTCTTATGAAGTGTGTCTGCATGTTCAAATGATGGCAGTTGTTCTAAAAAACCACCCCTAAATATAATTTCTTATAATTTTTTTTTATGCTGCTGTTGCAATGCGTGATAATTATGCTTGCGATTGTTTGTTTTTTTTTTCCATTCAAGTGTTAAATTATGTTTTTATTACCACAATCAGAATTTATTGCGTATATTGTTGCTCTTTCCTTTTTTTTTTGTCGTTTCAATTCGTTTCATTTATATTTTTACATTTTGCAACATTTACGACTGATGTGTTGGTAGTATTGCAGTATGTCATCGCCAGCATTATTATCCTTATTGTCCTTGTGCTTATTTTTATATTTTCCTTCTAACTTAATATATTTTATATATAATGTTATGATTATAATGAGACCATATGGTTTGGTTTTTATCGCTATACTGACATTTGTTCAATGTCCTTTTCGTTGTTTGTAGTTGTTGCGATTGTGATTTGACTTTGATTTCTGATTGAGAAATTATGATAAAGGTAATTGTGTTCACATGTTCGGTTTTGTTTTTTCCTCAATGTTTTTTTTTTCTTCTTTGTTACCACAATAAGTGATGTTTATTGTTTTGTAATAATTTTTATATATTTTCATGATATTTCTATAAAGCCAATCTTAATGGTTTCCATTTATATTAACATGCATATTGATTAGGGTCCTTTGTTGTAGCTTGTTTTTAGATAAGTATCATCAAATGGGAATTGTAAATTAGAGTTTAAGTTTTCCCCTTTTAGTCAATTTATAGTTATGTTATATTGAAAAGTTGTGTTTTGCATGATACTAGTACTACACTCTATGCAGAGCTAAGCAAATCTTCTGAACTACTCTATTATTTCGCGGATATTAGAAAAAAAAAATTGTTAAAAGTTTTTGTAAAAGACTCATTCCATATAACACCATCAAAAAATATCCAATTATGACTTCTACCCCCTTCAATTTTTACCAAACTTGGTATGGAAGGTACAAGTTTTGGGTTGTTAGATCTAACTGTTGTGGAAATATCGCGTTTAAAATATAACAAATAATCTAAATTTTATAATAGACGTACTTAATCGTCCATAACTTTTTAACGGTTATATCTACTTGATTCTCATTTAAAGCCACTGTTGTTGTGCTTTATGTGAATAAATAATTTTTTAAGGTAAAATGCATTTTGTCAAAAAACAGCGATTTAAATCGCCGTATTTCAAAAAACTGGTTTTTAAAATTTTCAAAAAATATATGTTAATTATAATTAATATGTGGAGCTCTAACAAGATTCAAAGTTATAGAAAAAATCTAAAAAAAAGATACTAAATAAATAAATAAAAAAAAAATAAATAATAGAAAAAAGATTTTTATAAAAAAAAATAATTATTTGAAAAATAAAAAATAACAGTTTTGCAAACTAGTAGAACATAATTGTCCATATCTTTTAAACGGATTAAGCTACAAGAGTCATTGATACCTTATTTTAAAGGTACTAAAATTGTGGTTTTACTGGTTCACAAATAGTTACTTCTTAACCGTAAAATGCATTGTATTTTAAATCCGTCATTCAAACCGCTGTATTTCCAAAAACCGGTTTCCTAAAATTTTTAAAAAATATATGTTAATTATAAACTATTTTTCTATACCGTCACCAAATCCCTATGTGGTATGTGCATGTTTCTGACAAAATATAATAGTTAAGTTTTTACGCATTTTTATTCCTAACTCAGGATACCGTACGGTATGTGGTATCCTAACTCAGGATACCACATAGGAATTTGTACAGGGCATAGAGAACTAATTTATATTGAACACAGCTTCTTGAACCGCGGTTTTTAAAAACAATTAATTTTGTCCGTAGAGATGTGAATAATTTGTGTGCTATAGTAAAACCGCAACTTAATTAGCTTAAAATGAGGTATCAATGATTCTCGTAACTGAAGCCGTTAAAAAGATATGGAATATTACGAACGACCACCTTTTTAAATTTTCGAATATTTTTTATATTTTGAAACGCGATATTTCAAAATCCGCTGGGATTAGCTGTCCTACATTTGGACGAAGTTATTCTTATATGATGTACATGTTCTATTCCAAGTTTAGGTGGAGGAAATCGAGTGGTTGATTTTATATGTTTTCTGTCAAAACTAAAAAACTGATTTCAAAATGACATTGTGGGAAAAACTGCTACTAGTAGCAGTTTTTCAGATAAAAGCAAAAATAATAATAAAGTTGTATTATTGCTAAAATTTATTTAATTAAAAGTCAAAAAATACTGTTTGTTGGTTTTACAAATTGTAATACAACAAAAAACACATATGTACATGTATTGACATACAAGTATATCGACATGTACAATTGCTGTTTTTTTCAAAAAGTTTTGATTTTATAATTATGTTTACCCGATCAGGCAGTTTATACAATAAGGCAGACAAAAAAGAATTCTCATTGAGTTTATTTTGTCTGTTGTATGTATTGTCTCGGTTTGAGTTAAGCCAATTATCTTTTTCTATTGCAGACAACTGAAGATTTGGCTGATGCCAATGAAACAATTGTTTTGTCTATCATGAAAATGATCAAACTTTTTGAAAAGCAACAAATAAAGTCTAATATGACAATCTCATATTGGATATTTGGACTTGAGGTAGAACAATATTTTTTAAAATAAATATATGACATATAGAAAGTCCGAAAACTACTTTTTGTATTTTTAAAACAAAAATTAAAACATTTTTGATTTGCTAAAATTAGTAAAAATTTACTACATATGAGTAAACAAGAGCAATCACAAAAATATTTGACATTTTTAAATTTTTAGATATTTTTGATGTGAATTAAAATCTGCCTTCTGAAATTAGAAGTCCACACATTTTTCTTGCACTATTTCAACTCGTTTTAGCAAAATTTACTTTTCATTTACTAAACTAAAGGTAAATATAGCAAACATTTTGTTGATATTACAATTTTTAGTTGCTGTTTTTTGGGTCTACAAATAATTAACAAAAGTTTTTGCTGATTTTAGCAGAGTAAATGGCTATTTCTAACTAACTAACTTCAATACATCTAAAATTTTATAAATTTAATAGTTTTATTTTTTATGTTCTCATGTTACAAATATTGGCAAAATATTTTGCTAACTTTATCAGTTTTTCTGTAACACCATTTTTAACAATTTTTTAGAAGCTATTTCTGCTATATTTAAGAATCAATAGGAAAGGAATATAAAAACTATACTTTAGAGAATCATAGCCTAATCGTTTAGACCAGGGCTGTTAAGAAAAGACTTTCCCCCAAACATTTCAAAAATATTCATTCACGAGGAAAGTTAAACGATATTCTCTACGATCTTAATGAATTCAGATATGCGAGGAGACAAAATAAGACTCAATTATATTTTAAGCGGCCCAATCGCATGTTTAGCGTTGAATAATTGGGGTTCTCTTGTTCTCAGTTTATTCGAATTCTTTCGGAGTAATTTGAAACAAATGGGATCAAGTGAAGAGTTCTTGGAGACGTACACTCGAAATATTTTGTTATTAAAATCAATAATTAAAATGTACTTTAAAAACTATTAAACATATAGTTAAAAATCGGTCTACTCTCACTTTTCTTTCAAATCAAATGTTTTTTTTTTCATTTATTTTTGACTATTAAAAAATTCCCTAAAAATCTTTAAAAATAAAGATTTTCTTGCATTTTTACCAGCAGCAAAAGAAAATAAAAAATTTTGAAAAAAAACTTCGCTAATCCGCAAAAATTAACGATTTTATTTTAACCATAAAAATTAAGTCCAAGTTATTAAAAACAAACAGGTTTTCTTTGATTTTTACTATCATTAACTTTTTGGTTCCAATAAAGAATTTTTTGTATAAAGAAAATTTTAAATGAAAATAATAACTGGTACAGAAAAACTGTATTTATGTGTAGTTTATATTTTAATTAATGGCAAAATAAGTTTAAAAAAATATGTCTTTGTATTTAAAACGTATATTTCTAAAAAAACAAAGTTTACTGATTACTTTTAAATAAACTACAATCAGTTACTGTTAAATATTGTGAGTGTATAAACTGGCATACGAAACATGGCGTCATGAAAATTGTAAAAAAAAAACGTTACAAAATGGACTTTAACTTTTAGGCTATACAAGATACAAAGTTTTACGTTTTTTGAATTATATGAATTTTGATATTTTTATTGGAAGAGTCAAAAGACATTTTTTGGTTCAAATGCCATATCTCGAAATCTCGTATAGTATAGTTTATAAGTTATGGTCCTTTTGCAACGATACTTTCTAGTAAATTTTTACGTTTTTTGCAAATATCATGACGTCATATTTTGGTAATGGAAAGGCCCAGAATCTAAAAAGTATGTTTCCTCGTTTTTTTGTCGAGTATGACGGTTAAAATTGCATTTCGTTTGAAATCGGGATTGTCATCCAAATGGTGATTGAGTTAATTTTGTTTACACTCTAATTTTGTAGTTTCAATTTAAACGCTTTACAGTATTTAGTTTATTGGTGGCAGGCATCAACGTTACTTAATAGTATATGCCACAAAGGACCTATTAACGAAAATAAAAACTTGCTAAAATAATACAATTTTCTGGGTATTTTATTTTTTATTATTTAAATTTCACTTTTAACGGCTGTACTAACAAAATAGAGTGATCTTTAGCACGTACAGAAAAAAATAAATTATATAGTTAAAAAATAATATTGTGGTCTCAACTTAAAATTAAAACTCATAAAGCTATTTTTAACACATTTTACATGAAAAACTCAACTAAGGACAGAAAAGACAAATGCTCTAAATGATGGTCATGTTTACCAAGAGCAAATGATGTTTTT
>CM037853.1:206204502-206286666 GCA_021234595.1 Delia radicum
TGTTAGTTTAATGTTTTAATAAATTTAATTAAATAAAAATTTTGTGAATTAAAAAGCTTGATAATCTTAGAAGCCCTCAGAAATATGGATGTTAATGAACTCTAGGCTGAATAAAGAGTACACACAGAAAAATAAGTGCCAACCGAATTGGGTGTTACAACTGAAATTCAGTTGGCAAAAATGAATTCCAAAAAACATTATTCAGTTATACAGTTGTCGTGTTAAACGATTTTTTTTTTTGATTTTTTCTTTTTCCAAAATTCGTTACATTTATTTATTTATTAATTGAAAAAAATTAAAATCTTCTTATTTGGCAAATAGTAAAATTTTGTTCTATATGTACACACAACGAATATGAAATTCGTAATTTTTTATGAAAAAGTTCATATTTTTAAAGGTTCATACTATTTATGAAATTTACTTACTATTTATGAAGTGTTCCTAGTATTCCTAGCATTTATGAAAAGGTACATTAAATTCCCATTTGTATTGCAATTTATGCAAGTTTTCTTAACTATTAGGATTTTGTACATTGGCAAATTTTTTCATTACTTTTTCATAAATATTAAGTGTTTCTTCATATCGCACACCCAGTTCAAAAGTGACTCAACTCAAAATCTTAATTTTTCGGTTTTATATGCTTAAACTATACACAATACACTTGTTTATCTATAAAAAAATTTCAGTTTATTTTGTTGTTAACTCTTGCTTAAAAACAGTTATGTCTTTCTTTATGTTTCAATTGGTATAAAGTTGCAAATATTTTTTTTTTTTTGATTTCTGAAAAATTTTAAGTTTAGTGACTTTTGTACTAGGTGTGCGATATATTTTAAGAACCTTGTCATAATTTACGAGACCACAAACTTTCCCAGTATTTTTTAGGAACTGTTCATAAATGTTATGAAGAGGTTCATAAATTAGTAAATTGGCAAATTTTTCATAAAATATTCATAAATAGTATGAATTTTTTTTTCTGTGTTAGGTACTATAAATTAAACCCTGAACTGCCTTTTAGTGTTATATTTGTAAAAAAACAGTTCAATTATACATTTTTTTTCATGTTGAGACATTAATTTAACGAATACTTTAATACAATAAAATAATAAAATACGTAACAACAGTGAAAGAATTATTTTTCATGATATTAATGAAACAATTTCATAAAATTTTTTTTTTTCGCAGATTCAATGAAGAATTTTATAATATACAAGAAATTTTATTAATATTAAGAAATTTTTCATAAAATTGTGTTCATAAAATTTCATAGTTTCAGAAAAAAAGGCGTTCAATTTCATCTTCATAAATTTAATGAAAATTTTCTTTTGGTGTCTATCATTGAGATCCCGAGAGCTGGGTCGTTTTCAAAAAAACATATTTTTTTTTCATATTTCGAAAATTTTGCATTATAGCTAAAGATAACGTATACAATATTAGTATTATATGGTTTTTTTAAGGCGCCTCCAACGGTATATAATATATATATTCTTTTTATAATATATATATTCTTTTTCGGCGATATTGTGTTAAAAAAAGTAACTTGTTTGGGTTTTTGATACGGCGATTTTTGTCATTAAATGTCAAATTGACTTATTTTAGTCCTTAGTCTAGTTAACGTAAATACGTGTTTCAGCTTTTTTTGAAATTTGCTCTAGTTTGCGTTTTACCAAAAATGCAATATGGTGGGAAAACTGTGTTTTAAACATATCAATATCGGTAACAAAATTGTTCTTTGGCCAAGTACATCATCTACGATATGTAATTTTTGGAATTTTGTAAATTTTGTAAATTTAGTACATTTTTCTCGGTTCTCTGGACCAAATGTAAAGAAATTTTTTTAATTAATCCAATCTGCAAATGTATTCGGTTTCTAGTTGATGTAAGGATGATGATGTAGCTTAGGAGAAAAAAATCCAATACGCGTTTTTTTTCGCGGCATAATTTGGGCTTGATATAAACTTGCATGCAGTTTGTTATTTTTATATATATCAAGCCCAAATTGTTGCATTTTTAAAAGATAAAGATTATGCCCCAACAAAAACAGGCGGTGGGATTTTTTTGTCTTAAGCCTAATTTTCATCCATTCACCAACGGCTTGCACACTGGATTAATTCATGGCCTTTCATATGGTATTAATACGGTATATTTTGTCTTTAGTTAATGTACAAAATTCTTTGAAAATCTAAAACAAAAATATCTTATGATGTGAGCAAGATTATTGTAGTTCAAGATTATCTTCTACTTCTTCTACATTGGTCCTCTGAAAATTTTAGGTAAAGCGAAATGAAACATGTAATTACCTGTCGGATAGATAAAGATAAAGTCTGCTTTAAATTAGCGGATGAAAAAATTTTTTAATTAATAAATAAACTTTGCGCGGTTTTTCGTTTAACAAAAAACAAATGATCTTGAACTTGAATAATCTTGCTTACATCCTAATTTATGATAAAAGATCGAAAAATAAACTTTTGATTTTAATTTTTTTATATTTAAAAGTAAAACATTTAAATAAATAAATAAATAAAATAAACGGTCCAGCTCATGGGATCTTAATTGTAGACAGGAAATAGTTTGGGAATCATCGTAAAAACCAAGGTATATGTTAAGCAGTGAACAAAAAACACTTTTTTCCATACAATCCAAGTATGTCTAATGTGCATGATATTAATGCTAAAATTCATTCCACTGCAACTTCATTCATTCATAAAATAAACGAAGTTGCAGTGGAGTTCTTTTTTAGAATTTTTTCATTAAGTTAATGTAAGTTTTCATAAAATGGTATGAAAAATACTATTTTTTTATCGAAACCCAGCAAAAATGTTCATTACCACGTTAGTGATTTCATAATGAAAATAAATGTCTCAACGTATTATAATTCGGCGTCAGCACTGGTTGTATTTGTTTGACAAAGTCGTTTTTATAAGCAGTCACGCTTACCAGCCACTACTTATTTAATTACAAATGCAATATGTCGTTTTGTCAACTATTTACATACTTTTTAATTACTGATAAGTATAGCCTTATTATTTACAAACTCGTGCGCCCCGGTAGGCTAAATTTGTATTTTTAAGCATGGATTGTGTGCGCCGGTAGACTAGTTGATAGCATGCTAGCTTAGCAGTACAGGGGTCGTGGGTTCGATTCCCACCAAAGGCACTGGTCATTTTTCGCTACAACGCGCCGAAGGCCATAGCAGATAGTGCTTGGTTAGGGTAATAGTATATAATTTGTAATTATATGATTATTAATTAATAAAATAAAAAAAGAAATATTTACAAACTTGTTACCACATATTTGTTTTGTTTGTTATACGCATACGAATAATTACTTTGATGACCACTTATTTCTTAGTTTTTTGTAATGCAGCTGGTAAGCGAGGGAACACATTTTTTTCATTTTTTTTTTTTTATGAAGCAAATATGTAAAACTACCCAGCCAGCGTAGGCCCAGTGCTTTCAACGGTGATCTAAGCGTTGGCAGAGCGTTTTATTTCTGTATATTTAAATGCTTTTTTAAAGGCTTGGTCGTTCCTTTCTTACAACGTTGGCAAAGCACTGGGTAAACGGAAATACCAATGCTGGCGAAACGCTGGTAAAACCAAATAGTATGTGGTCTAAAAATAGATTTTCCAAAATAAACCTTAAAATAAAGTTAGTTTGTAAGGTATTTCCTTTGGGCTGATTTGGTCAATTGCCTGATAATTAAATTAAAATAAAAAACAATTTATTTCATTTTTCACTTGACGTTTCTATGGCTTATTTCCAATTTCTTCAGGAATTATTAATTATTAAATTGATTTATTGTCAGATATATTATTAAATTCAAAATTAAAAACGGGACTTCACGACACAATATTAGTAATTAATAAAATAAATATTTACGACACAACAATTATATCACAGTTCTAAACTATATTAGTGGAATGAATCACAGAGCTTTACTCATTAAAATGTTCTTGGTCCTATTGGGACTCGAACCCTGGCCGCCAGATTGGCAACTGGGTGTTCTACCGACTGGGCTAATGAGACGCATAATACTTGATAGCTTAAAACGTAAATAAGTGATAACAACTGGCTAACCGTTGGTTGTGATAGTTTGCCTTCACTGGCATAACGTTTGTTGGAAGTAATTTGGCAACGCTGGAAAATAAAAAAAAACGTTGGTCTAAAAAAAAGTTTTTCACAAACATAAAAAACAAACACAATTTTTTTTATTTTTCTAACAGTGTCGTAAATTTTGTTAACTCAATGCTTTAAAAGTACTTTTTACTAACGTTGGCAAAGCGTTCTAAATCAGGAATTTGGCAGTACTTTATTTTTTTTTTTACTGTTGTAAGTTTTATAAGTCAAGTACTGGCAAAGCACATATTGCCAACGTTGGGAAAGCATTGCAAATAAGAGCTATGCCGGAGCTTTAATTCAAATTTCTGCCAATGGTACTAAAAATAAAGTACTTTACCAGTGCTTGATTTTTCTGACCATCGGCAATTTCTGGCTGGGTACTTACAAAGACGACCTCGTCCAACTAAAATAATGCGTTTTGTTGGGCTGTTGGATAGTTGGACGGAGTTCACCTGCTTATTATTTAGATACTGGTTATGAGATCCCATTATTGAGACTTTGCTGGGAAGTTTCATACACGCCATAAAGAAGTTTCACTTAAAAATTAAAAATTAGTTTGTTAAACTAGTTTTTTACCTTTAAGAAAATGTTTGTTCTTGTTGAGAAGAAAAGTTGCATTAGTTTAATGAAAAACCAGTCATGGAGGGAGAGAATGGATTGCAGGGTGTCTAGGGCGTTATTGCCCGCATTGGACGCAGGGGCAACCAAGGTTCTTTTGGGACTGAACAGGGATGGTCTCAGGACCCTTACGGGGTTCCTGACCGGTCATTGTTCTGTCAGGGCTTTCACAAGCAGATGGGACAGGGACATACCGGACTTTTGCAGGTTGTGCGAGGACGTTGAGGAACTGGATACAGTTGAGCATATAATGTGCCACTGTCCGAGGTTGCAGGGTCTCAGACAGAAACGGCTAAGAGATAGATTTCACGACGAACTTGGGTGTGTCGCTGGATGCAATACATTAGATTTGCTGAGATTTTTCAGGGAAATAGGACGGCTGTATCTAGCAAGGGGACGATAGGAGCTGGTTCTGGGGAGTATATATTAGGGCGGGTCGATTTGTAGGGAGGCAAAAAAAATCGCTCAACGTACAAGGAAAATCGTATTCTAGGGATCAAAATAAGAAACTTTGCCGAAGGAACCATACCTCTAAAACGAATTCTGATGTCCCGAATTTTGACCCGTAGGGTCAAATTTAGAAAAAGCCCACTTTGATATTTCAGAAAGTAGGAGGAATCTCTCCAAGATTATGGGAGCTACTTCTTCTCCGGAAGACGCTCTAGCAGATGAACGTATAAATTATATTCCATTGGGTTGGATTCCGATTGGGGAACTCTAAATGGGTCAAAGTGGGATTTTTAAAAATTTGAACCTACGGGTCAAAAGTCGGGACATCAGAATTCGTTTTAAAGGTATTTTTCCTTCGGCAAAGTTTCTTATTTTGATCCCTAGAATACGATTTTCCTTGTACGTTGAGCGATTTTTAAATCGACCCGCCCTAGTATATATCCTTTCTATCTTTCTTTATATCTATCTTTCAATCTATCTCGCTGTCTATTTCTATTCTTTCTTACTGTTTTTCACTGAAGGGATTCACAATGGCCCGTATTGGTCACCGAGTGGAGATGTGTCTTGGGCACATAACCCTTCTTAACCTAACGTAACCTAACCTAACCTTAATGAAAACTTTTGCTATTTTTCCTTCACTAAAATTTTGTCTTTTTAGTGAATATTTCTCCTCATCAGGTAAAAATTGCGAAATTAAATTAAAACAGTAGTCCTTAAGTCCTGCAAATGGAATACTACGTTAATTCTTTACATTGAGGTTCTTGTTTCAAGAACAAATATTTTGAGTTTCCTTCGTGTTGTGTGGTTTTTATGAAAAGTATTTATTTTAAAAACACAGAAAGGTGTGATATTGTTCTTAAATCAAATCATAATGAATTCTTTTTAAATCCTTAACATAACAAAGTGTGTTACAGTATCCAATTTTATGCCGTTTTTTTGTTGTTAAACAAAATATACAATATTGGAAGTTTTAAAGTTGATACTTTTGACAACTTAAGACTACTACTTTTTTGTAATATTTTTAACATTTTCCTTGTAATCCTGCCGCCAAAAAAACTAATAACAATAAACAACAGCACATATCCTTTTAATAACGTACACACATGTGTAATCATATTGTTCGATACTTTATTATTGTTTATATTATTCTTTTGTTTTGTGATATTTTTTTTTTTTAAATTTATCTCAACATTTGTAATTGGCTTTATTCAGCATCACAGCATTCCTGTCATTCTTATACATATCCTTTACAAATACAGCTTCTTTACATATTTCTTCAGACGGAGTCTATACTATTCCCCTATTCAGACTTAATCCCATCTTTATGTCTTTATACATTTTCTTATGATTTTAGTTCTTGCTATGGATCTGTGTCTGCTGTCGTTTTTAATAAACCAAAAATATATGTGTTTTCTTTTTTTTAAATCCTTACATGACGGCTGTTTCTTGTTTTCTTTTCCATTTGGGTTTTGGTTTTCTTTGTATTCTTAAGAAAATTTACTTAACATGCCTTTGAAAAAGTTGTAGGCATATTATTAAGCCAATGGCTGTTTTACCTTTTTATTTATTGACTTGTTTTTGGCGGTAACATCATTATGGTTAACAGGATTATGTCAACATCTATAAATATTATAAAGACAGCGAAATTTTAAATGAAATATTCTTAAGACATCGAAACATATACAAATAAGCTTAAATATTAAATAAATGGTAGGTTTAAAGGATACAAATAGGGAGACTTTATGAGAATGGTTGTCTACTACTTACGTAGATATAAAAATAAAAGCAAGTTCGATATAATTTTTATTAAAAAATAAAAATTATGTTTTTTCGACCTTTAATTGTGCAATGAAATGAAAATTATTCAAGTTCGAGGCCATACTCTATATTTCTTTATTAGGATATTGATTGCCCTAACAAATAATCTATAGAGTTTTTGTTTTCAAATCTATTAATTGACCACTTTCAGGAATGTGTTGGTTCCCAACATTAGGAACACGTTTTGAAAGAAGTGACAATCCCATGCAAAACATCAAACATTCATATAAACTAGTTATCCCACTAAATGAGAACTGATATATGAGCTCGAAGTTAAAGATTATCACCATTGATCAAAAAAAATTGAAAACTTGTTCGTTATGTGCAAGCTCTACCTTTGGTAGATATACAATACTGCTTTTTGTTTTTATTCTCCTTTTTATTTTTACACTTGTTTTGCTTTGTTTAAAAACAAGATGTAAAGGGGGGAGTAAACAAGACCGTACTTTTTCATTTTCATTAAAAATAAAAACTTTATACAAGAGTGGCATCTTTGTATACATTTATAAATTTGAGTTTTCGAATAATATGTCACAAGGAGACATATTTCCTCTTAATGGTAAAACCATGAAAAAGTTACTGATCCTTTTCATATATAAATAAAAATTGACAAAAAGGTGATTTATGAAAGAAAAATTTAAGCAAACATTATGACACTCGAAAAGTGTCATAATGTCCATGGACTTTATGACACTCTGCAATGTGACATTATATCCACAAATGGAATGACATAAAGTCCATGGACATTATGCCACTTTTTGGGTGACATAAGGTCCATAAACATTTTACTCCAGTGTGAAAACAGATCAGTTATTTTGAAGTTGCTTTTGTGTCGCACGCAGAAAAAACTTTATTTCACGAAGCCGCCTGCCGCGTTCTACGGAAACCTGAGCGGACGCCACCCAGAAGAATCTCTTTTTCAAATCAGATGTCGTATCCGTTCAAATCTTATATTTTTAAGACATCAAGTAATTTGTAAAAACAAGTTTTTCTGTGTGGCGGCCTTCGGCCGCTCTTAGGGGTTTTTTTCCTCCGTAGAACGCGGCAGGCGGCTTCGCGGAATAAAGTTTTTTCTGCGTGCTATTATACGATTTATAAATTTTGTTTTATTTTGTGATATACTACTAAAGAATATTTAAACAATTTATATACTAAATATTAGTAATCTTTTTATTTTAAAAAGTCTGAACGTTATGTCACATTTGAAAGTGACATAATATCCAAAAAAATTGTCATAAAGTCCAGTGGACATTATGACACTTTTCGAGTGACATAACGTCCATGGACATTATTCATTGGACGTTATGACATGCCACCAGGGCTTACAGGCATTTCGCCTTACAGCCTGGCAGAAATAAAATCTAAAAATATAGGGATTCGAAATTTTATTTATTACACAACCAAAACATTAGTTTCACAAATTAATTTTCTACTCCAACAATCTATATAGAGAAAATTTTTTTCCACATCAATAACGAAATAACTCCCCAAAAATAATTACTGGGGAATTATTTCATTTTGGGGACTTATTTCATTACGAAATAAATCCCTAAATAAAAGAAGGAAATAAATCCCCAAAAGTCGTTGTTGTTGTCTTCTATATACATTTTAGGGATTTATTTCATTTCTGTTTTGGGGAGTTATTTCCTGGGGGGTTATTCCATGGAGCCAATATTGAGATCAATTGGAAAAAAATAAAAATATAATATAATTATTATATTATGATTAAGAAAAATATTAGAGTATGGTTTTCACAACCACAGTAACATGGTTGTCGCAATCATAAATCCAAAATTGTATGATGCTTTTCGAATATGGTTGCTCCAACCATGTTTTTTCTTTCCGTATATCATTCTTAATTCGTACACCAAATTTCTACCACTGTTCATTGATGAAAATAATTTAACAATAACTTTAAATCACTAGATATGACAGAAAAATGTCCAGGATATTGTTAATATTATTAACAAAATCTTTATGACTATTTTTCTATGAATATATTTATGTTTTATGACCTTGCAAAACACCCTGGGTGAATGTATAATAATAGGGTGTCCTGAATTAAATAAAAAACATTAGGTATACTGTAGTATTATCAAAGTAAAAATAAAACGATATGCTTTTGTTTAGCTCTGATGAGCAACTAATCTTTATTTATTTAAAGTCTCTTATTCTACCTTATTAGTAACCATGTGAAAATGCAACGTTGCAATTCCCACGGTGAATATAGTCAAGGTAGGTCGCGTAACTGAATTAAAATAATTAGGCTTTTAGCCAATCATAAATAAGGTGTCAAGTTGTCATATTTTAAGGTGTGACAACGTTGACTTGTCAATTACGCTACACCTCCCTTTTCCGATAAAAGAATGATCAAGGGTGTATTATTAATATTCATTGATCATTCTTTTGTATAATATAAATTGATAAAGTAAGTCTAATTTATAATATAAATTAATAAGTTAAATTTATATATTTTTTTTTTTATATTCATTTTTTTTTTTTTTATTTAATTTATTATAAAAATTTATTTATAATTTCATATTTTTCAAATTTATTTAATTTACTTGTTATTTTTTTTTTCGTAATATTATATTAATATTTCTTAATTTATATGTTTTCTTACTCTATCTTAATGTACTGTCCGAGTCTCGTCAATTCCTTTTCTTATAATACAATTATTTCTATCATCTAATCCTATAACTTCATAAGGACCACTAAATAAACTATCTAATTTATGACCAACTTGGTCTATATAAACTAAATCTCCTATTTCTATCCCTAAACTATTCTTATTTCTATCATATAACATTTTACGTTTATATTTGCCACTTTCTATCAACTGGGCTGCCCTTTTATGTGCTACCTGTAATCTGTATTTAATTTCCTTTTCATAGGCATCCACATTGTAAAATGGTGTTATTTCGCCATCGGAAAGAAATTCAAATATGTTAGGCGCTTTGGCAAAAACCAATTCGTAAGGACAATAATTGTGGACCAGTGATGGTGTCGTATTGTAGCAAAAAGTAAAATATTTAATCCATTCGTCCCAATCAGTTTTATCTACTGAAATGTATGAACGAACGTACTCATTAAATGTTCTGTGGACTCTTTCCACAGTTCCAAGCGTTTGATGATGATACGCTGTGGAAGTTACATTTTCTATCTTTAATAAGTTACAAATTTCATTAAACAATTGATTTTTATATTCGGTACCCATGTCAGTTATAATCTTATTCATAGGTCCGTAAATCAATATGCAATTATTAACAATTGCTTTAGCGATCGTTTTCGCACTTTTGTCTACAATTGGTACAGAGATAAGATATTTAGTAAGGTCACATATAATAGTGACTGCATAAACATTTTCATTCTCTGTCTTAGGTAATGGTCCAATGGTATCTATTTGTACCACTTCGAAACGCATTTACCGGTGTTGGAGTTATAATCATTCCCTCCTTTGTATTTATAAATGTCTTATTCTTTCGACATTTTTCACAATTTTTGACATATATAGTTACGTCTCTTGTCATGTTTTTCCATGAAAATTTCCGACGTATTTTCTTTAACATACGACTGATTCCTGGGTGGCCACCCCAGATTGGATCGTCGTGATATTTCCGCAAAATCCTTTCCTTTTCAACATTATCTGTAATTTTTTCTATTTTTGGCGTGAGTTCTATAATTAATTGCTCGAGCATTAAATTTCCTTTTTCTTTATATTTATCTATCGCGATATTTTTAAATAGCGAGTCACCTAATGACTGCTGTGCTTTTCTCAAATTATTATCGACTGCTAATTTTTCAAGCATTGGGAATAATCGATCAAGGTCAATATTCCCATTATCAATAATTTTCTTTATATTTTTCGTGATCACTTTATTATTCTTATTAATATATATATAGTTGCCTTCAATCGCTAGCTTGGCACTATTTTTATTTCTAAATTTAATCAACGCTTCGTATATCTTTACTTTATTTGTTGATTTTGCATTCTCCGTAGTTTTAATGTCGCTATTTACAGTGGCTTTTCTGCTTTGCTGTCTCGTTGTCACTTTAAGTATATTTATCATATTCTCATTAATCTTTTTTATTTCGGAAAAATTATTATTATTATCTTTTCCCCTTAGATACTCGACGGTAAAATCGTATTCTTCCAAGTCCAGTCTCATTCGCGTTAACTTGGAAGATGGGTTTTTCATAGAAAACAAATATGTTAATGGTCGATGATCGCTTCTAATTAAAAATTTTGTACCATAAATGTATGGTCTGAAATGCATTATTGCCCAGTGAATCGCTGCTAATTCCTGTTCAATAGTAGATTTATTGCTTTCGCCTTTCGTAAAGGACCTTGAAGCATAAGCAATGGGGAGCTGTAATCCATCATATTCCTGGCTTAATACCGCACCGCATGCATGTTTGCTTGCGTCGGTAGTTATACAGAATTGTTTGTGAAAATCTGGATACTTTAGTATCCTTGGACTAATAAGCTTCTTCTTTAAGTACTGGAATGCCTTTTCGCAATTCTCAGTCCATTCGAACTTTACATTTTTTCTACACAATCTCGTTAAGACAATGGAATGTTCAGCGAAATTTGGAACAAACCTTCTATAGTAATTGCAGAATGCAACGAATCTTTTTGTTTCATCGGCATTTTTGGGTGCTGGAAGTATGCCTTTATCTGTGCATTTGTGTCCCAAATAAGTAACCTCATGTCCAAAAAATGAGCATTTTTCAGGGTGTAGTTTTAGGTTATACTTGCGACATATTTCAAATACATCTGTTAAGTTCTTCAGCATGTGATTTTCAGAACGACCTAGTACGACTAGATCGTCCATATAGAGAAATGCCTGTACTGGAGATAATCCAGCGAATGCTATAGACATCATTCTCTGAAATGAGTTAGGAGCTATTTTAAGTCCATATGGTAATCGCTTAAAACGGAACGAACCTTTGTCCGTTGAAAACGATGTTATGTCCCTTGAGTTTTCATCCATCTCTACTTGGTGAAAACCTGACGTCAAGTCAAGGCAGGAAAAATATTTTGCTCTGCCTAAGTTATCAAGAATATCATCTATTCTTGGTAGTGGGAATTTATCAGCAATCAATTTCTTGTTGATTGCCCTATAATCTACAACTAATCTCCAACGTTTCTGGTCGCTTCCAGGTAGAGATTTTTTCGGTACCAAAAGAATTGGGCTATTGTTTTCTGAAGCTGATGGTTCTATTATATCATCATCTAGTAGCTTGTCTACTTGTCTCGCAATTTCCTCCTTATGTTTATAAGGAATTCTATAATTTTTAACGTATGATGGCTCTGTATCTCTCAAGCGTAATTTCTGCTTGTAAAAATTATTAACCGAAATTCTTTCCGTTTCGAGTGCAAAGACGTCAATATATTCCTTACACAGATTCTCAAGTTCGGGTCTCACAAAATCAGGAAAATTTTTAGACAACAATTGCAATTTTATCTGATCACAAAATTTGTCATTTGGAATGACTGTTTCATAATCATCTAAATTTTCAGTTTTCAGGTTTATGTTCCTGATAACAACATCGTTTGGTGTCGTGTTTATTATTCTCACTAAGGGTTTAGTACTTGTCGCAATTGTATTCGCAACAAATATTCCATCTTGAAGTTCCTGGTTTGGAATGAGAATATCCTTATCATAGTTTTGGTTACTAATTGCCCTAATAACCTCTGACCTTGCAGGTATTGATATCGAATTTATACTTGGTGAATCAAGCATTGGAACAGTTATGTCTTCAGGATAATCGCTTGGCCGAAGTATAAGCCAATCCTGATCCGTTTGATAGTCCAACATGCAGTTGTATTTCCTAATGAAATCAAGACCGAGTATTCCATCAGATGGAATAGGAAATTCATCACTAACCACGTGAAATTCGTGTTTCACCAACAGGTTCTTAATTCTCAACTCTGTGGTAACTTTCCCCAATGTATAGGTTATACCTGCACCGATGCCGTGAAGGCTAGTTATGTCATTTAAATTAATTGAAGTGTTGCCTACCTGACCCGTTTTAATTACAGAAATATCAGCGCCTGTGTCAACTAAAAATATCAGGACGCTATCATTTAATGTTGTTCGCATTGAGACATATGATGTAAAATTCAGATTCATACTATAGATTCTACCGTTGTAATTGGTCCCATTTACTGAGTACCTGGGGTTCGGTCGTTTTCCGGACCATTATTCTGATCGGTGACCACTCTTACGTTTCCTGTATATCGGGATCCACGGTTATTTCCGCGGCCCCTTTGGTTGCGATTATCATTATTATTGTTGTAACGTCCGTTATTGTTACCCCGGTAGGTATTCCTATTCCGGTTATTTGAATTGTTGTTATTTCCGCGATAAATTCCACGGTTATTTTTACGGTTGTTTCCACGGTAGTTACCATGGTTTCCCTGGCTATTCAGGTATAGGACGGCATTCTGTTGTCCATATGCATCGGTACAACATTCGACAAATTTTGCCACTGCCTCGTTAAGAGTGTCAAACTTGCCCGACTGCATTATCAGTTTGACTTTCTCGTTACTCGCATTCCTGACCATTGCTCTAACCGCAGCCTTGGTCGAATATTTATCGGCTATCGATGGCGTTAAACCATCTGAAATATATGCTGATTGTAGGGATTTCGTTAACTCCTCTACTTCTTTTACATAGGCGTTCGCATTTTTGCTCGCCTGTTTTATGTTCATTAGTTTGGCAGAAATTACATCGACCGATTCTCCTTTTACGTTCGATTTTAAGGAGTCTATCACCTGAGCCAAATTTGTCTCAGACCCTTTTAGTAGATTAATGGCAGTGCCCTTTAGTTTTGTTTTTACTAAATTAATGGCAATGGCATTATGGTTTTCACACACGCTGTCTACCAGTTCCAGGGCCGATATAAAGCCCTGTAAATTCTCAGGTCGGCCATCAAACTCCGGAATGAGTCTAGAGGCGACAGTGAGAAATTCAATCGGTGTTTGCGGCATATTCCCGTTATTCTGTTCCAAATTGTTATTATCAATAGGTGGGGTGTTGTCCCCCGTGTTATTGTTACTAGATGGGACGTTGTCCCCCGTTGGCCGAGCAGTGTCGATTCCAACGCCTGGCGATTCAATGTCGTCTAGGCAAGTAATGCTCTCCTGGAGTGAGAAAGGTATTTTTAGCTCAACTCCTTTTTTTATAGCAACAGAGATAATGTTTCTCTGATGTCCGCATAAAAAGCGTCGGCTGCTACTTTATGCGTTGATGTCAAACGAGAGTATGAAACATTGAATAATGCTCTCAATCTCTCAAGATGACCTTCGAGAGCTTGTAGATGTTTATCGACGGTCTCCTTTTTGGTATCCCGTTCTACATTCAGGCACTTAAAAGATCTGTTAAAATCTTCCCTAATTCTCCTTGCCTTTGCGATTATTAAATCCCATTCCATTTAATCAATCATATAAAATTTAAGCTCTAAATTCTCCTATTCACCCAATAAAAAAAATTAACACGGAAATTAAAATGTAAGTGCCGTTTGTATCATTTTAGGTAACAATTAAACCTTGTCTAAATCATTGGCCATAGATCGCCTATAATTCTTACGCAGGGATCTCTTGTGTAATTGATATAAATGTGTTAGCAGCTGAACTGCTAGAAGCGAGATTATTATTATTAAGTAGACAGTCGGTGGTTGAATTTGCACCACCTTAACCTCGTTTATAACATTTGCATTGGGTTTTTCCATTTTAGATTCCTGGAAACCCATTTTAAAATTAAGAAACCCCGTTAAGGGTACAGCAAAATAGGGAGAAATAATATAATTTTTAATATTGATATTTCTTTTAAATATACATAATTTAAAAGTATTTACTTTTTTATTATTTTAATAATTCACTTACTACAATTGTAATTTTATATATATTTTTGTTGTTGCTGCTTAAGTTGTTGTTGCTTTTATGATGATCATATTGTCTTATTTTCCTGGTGGTGTTTTGGCCACACCACCCTTGGAGCACTTGGCGTGTGTCTCCGGCAATACACATCCGCATTGCTTCTTCATTGATTTATCCATTGTGTTATATCTATCTTTATGTACGAGTAGCTGATCATAAACATGGACGGCAACAACTTGTATTCTTAATTATTTGTAGGGTTGAAAGCAATTTTTGTGTGTTTTAGAGAAACCGGTATATGTTACACATTTTGTGTAATTATAAACTTATTAAAATTTTTGTTAACGACATCAGTATTTTTGTTTTCACTAACAAACACATTGCATCTTCGTTTTTATTTTAGTTTATTTCATATTTCGTATTTTTTTTTGTCTTTTGTTTCCAATGCTAACAAATTCGGCACATCGGATTTTAATGCTTCCACTTGTTTTTGTTTTTATTTTAGTTTTAAATTTTTTTTTTTTTTTTAAATTAAAATTGTATATATTAGTTTAGGCACATATTTTAATATAATTATTCTTTAAGTTTCTATTTTTTGTATTCAATTTATTTAATTTTTAAATTTTATTGTTTTTTAAAAATTGTTTTTATTTTGAAGTTATTTTTAATGTTTTGATTTTATATATCAAATAAATTGTTGTTTTTAAAGATTTTTAGTTTTAAATTTTTTTTTTTTTTTTGTTTCACATATAAATTCCTTTAAACGGTTAGTTTATACTGCAACGTTTTAATTAAATTTTTTTCAATTTTATAAAATTGTGTTAGTTTTTTCTGCAGTTTTTTTTAGATTTTATTGAGATATTTAGATAAGTGTTTTCACGTCTCTTTAGTCTAGATTTTATTTTTTTTTTAACTCCGGTTCTACCGATATGGCAGGATCGCCATGTAGTATTATCAAAGTAAAAATAAAACGATATGCTTTTGTTTAGCTCTGATGAGCAACTAATCTTTATTTATTTTAAAGTCTCTTATTCTACCTTATTAGTAACCATGTGAAAATGCAACGTTGCAATTCCCACGGTGAATATAGTCAAGGTAGGTCGCGTAACTGAATTAAAATAATTAGGCTTTTAGCCAATCATAAATAAGGTGTCAAGTTGTCATATTTTAAGGTATGACAACGTTGACTTGTCAATTACGCTACAATACCACTCAATCCATGCATATTAAAGAGCAAAATATGAGAAAATAAGTCAACAAAATTGTAAGTGGATCTTCAGTTAGCTACCAGCGTTTTTAGTACATTTTGACTAAATCTAAAAATTTTTTTTTTTTTTAGCAATATTACGAAACTTTTGAGCCACATTTCGAAAAAATTTCTAAACTTTTTTTTCTCAAAAGCACTAAAACCGGCTGGTAGGGAACTAAAGATACACTTCAAAATTTTTTTACTTATTTTTCACATATTCAGCCCTTTAATATGCATCGATTGAGTGGTATTCCTTAAACCAATTCGACAAAGTGCCCTATTCGGGACAGCCTAATGTATAATGATTTAAATAATATAATCACTTTAAATAAAATATTTACAAAATATGGAAAAAGCCATAAAATTCATCTATTTTTTCATTGTGACAATGATGTCCTTCAAAGATAATTTATGTTTTTAGAAATCAAAAAGATGTCTTAATCTTTAAATAGAATTTCTAAAAAACAAACCCTAATGTTATAATATGTCCTTGAATATAAAACTGCTATAACCATTTTTATGTAAAAAAAAGTTGTAAAAATATTATATTTTAATTCATGCACAGTGGGAGAACACGTCAGCTACAAGGACCATGGCGACTACATTTGCAGCTAATACGTGTATGTGTCCTGGGATTGTTTGGCCTCGAAATAAAACATAAAAAGTAAGAAACATTATGAAATTGACAGTATAAGTGCCACGTGTTACTTTCAATACACTAAACACAAGAAAATTTTTACATTTTTAAGAAAAGGATGCAGAATAAAATAAAACAAACAGCATATATAATTAGAGGAAGTACTTAAGGAAAAAAATAAAAATTAAGACAAAAGGAAATAACTTACAACATGTATTGCACTTAATGTGTAATTATAATAAATTGTACTGAATAAAGGTACTTTGGGCATTAAAGGTTACATTATTAGGTAATTAGATGAATCCTTGAAGCAGATCTTACACGCGATCTTTTTCAAGGAAATGGCATAAGTAGCCTTGAAAAGGAATTTCTGTCTGTACATGAACGTTAGGCAAAAGCTAATTTTAATAGTTTTATAAGATAAAATTAAAGTGATGTCCTATTCTAGACAAAATAGAGAGTCGCTTATGCCTAATAGGTATACAGTGCGTTGCATAACTATAAATTCAAATAATTTTTTCTAATATTTCAAACATTTTTTTAAAACTTATATCTGTTTTTAAGAGTGTTATAAAAGATCTCTTATTGTGTAAAATTTAAGAGATTACTTAATTGATTTAAGAGAATAATTGCGTAATAATATTTTGTTAGTGTTTTATAACTATAATTACATATAACGGTAAACAAAAAAGAATAGCAAATAAAGAAAAATTCAAAGATTATTTTGGTTTTTTATGCAATTTTAATCAATTTGCAATAAAATGCCGCGTTTTTCATATCTATGTGATTATTAAAAAGGGGCAAATTTCAAAGCCAAATTTGAAAAAGTGGCTTAAGTTTTTCGGAAAGTGCTAGAAAAATAAACCGTTTACATGAGTTTGTTACAAATTCTGCAAATAATCCGGGTGATTATTATGCTTTCTGATCGGGACAGGCGTAAATAATCAACTGTACAAGCACCTCAATAAAGAGTCTCAATCAGATAATCTATGAATACAAGGTAAATATGTCCAATCGCTAGATAGTTATGCTCTTAAAGGATTCGCAGAGAATTACCCCCCAAAAGCTGATGTCTGTGCCAAGATTATTGCCCCGCCACGAAACTGCCTGAGTTGAATTCGCTAAAGGAATTTACAAACCAACTGGTGAACTGTTTTAAACACAAATTTCTTTTAAAGGTGACTTTTTCTGATGAGAAAAAGTTCAATCTTGATAGTCCAGATCGTTTTAACATCTATTGGAGAGACCTACGTAAGGAACCACTATATTTCTTAAAAAGAAATTTCGGAGGCTGATGCTTAATGACTTGCGGCGCTTTTGTGTCAACGGTAAGGTTGATTTGGTATTTTCAAACACTAGTATGAACTCTTCTGAGTACATTACAGTATTAAAAGAGAAATAGGTGCCATTTATCGAAAATAGCAACGGAGAAGAATTAATTTTCCAACACTACAATGCCTCACTACATGTAATTTGTCTGACGATGGAATAGCAATCATGAAAAAACATAAGAGTATTGGAATGGCCTGCATGTTCCCCGGATCAAAACCCCATTGAGAATATTTGGGGAGTATTTTTTGTAAATTTTTGTAAATTTTGATATACCTATGATGTATGATGTATTTATTGTTATGATATGATGTATTTATTGTTATGAAACACTAAATGATTTTGTTATTCCTTTTTAAATAAAAAAATAAATAATATGTTTTTTGTTAAAATCTCTAGATTTTAAAATGCCCTTTTGACTTGGAGATGATGTTTAAAAAGAAAACTCAGTTCATGGAGTACGCTAAATAATTTCAAAGATAATTGTGAATGTGATAACCGGAGTAAAAAATTATATATGGTCTTAGGTTTTTTTCATCTAGAAATAGATTATAATATGTGATTATATATGGTGTCATGCATAGCCATATATTATTATAAAGTAACTTATATAACGATATATTTTTATATATATTGAAATTTATAAAAATATATATTAAAGTATATGATGTACATACATACTGAGATATGGTATTTCTTATTGCCATATATAATAATAATAAATTCTTAAATACAACATAATATGTAATCATATATGGTGCAATAAAGCTATATAATTTAAAATATAATAATATATACCGTCTTATGAAAAATATTTTTGTGTGTGATATAAAATATGTTTATATATGGTGCCATATGTGTAATAATGGATATGTCAGAGAGAGGCTCAGAAGATGGAGGGAGTCGGAGTTTGGGGCCTATTGGGCCAGATCGCCTGGGCAGCGACAGGCGAGGCTGTTTATATCTCCCTCTGGGGAGAGGTCGCGAAACTCTTGTCTATGACAAGGGGCGAACTAAGGACCGTGACGGGTTACTTCACGGGACACTGTGGCCTTAGGTATCAATTGTACAAGATGGGACGATCCTCTGCGGATACGTGCAGGTTTTGTGAATTGGAACCCGAGACCTCAGAGCATGTTCTCTGCAAATGTCCGAGGCTCTCCGACAGGAGGGTGCGTTATTTTGGTGGTCGAATAGTGACGCCATCGGACGTTTACCTGGTAGGATAGTTGGCTTCGTAGCGAGCCTGAACCTATAGGGTGTAATTCGCTGGCAGCACAAAATACCAACTTCTGGTCGCGGTGCATAGTGCCACTCTAGTCTAATCTAATGTGTAATAAAATTTAAGATATTATTATATATGACGGTAAATGATGTAACATATGAGATTATATAAGATTCCATATATGACACAACATTAACAATTCAGTTTGAGATAAGATTATATGTGGACCAACATCATTAATATTTTCTATGCGTATAAGATGTAATTATATATTGTTATATATAACCTCATACATAGTTATATATGCGACAGGTGTTTAAATTATTTTTAAATTTTTTTTTTTAATTTGCAATGCAATTAATCTTAAAATATAATGTAATGCAATTTAATCTCAAAATATCTTATTCGATATATCACAAATTACTTATCTTTTTGGAGCTGCGTAGATCCAATTAGATCTAAATAAATCCCATGCGATGTATCAGGATCTTAAATAAGATATTATTAGATCCTCCAATTTTGTGATCAATTTCGATATAATTTAATCCAGTAATACATTTGAGGGATCTTATCGGGAATTATTGGATATCGAAATTTCGAGATAAACTTGCATAGGAATATAGACATACATTTTCAAAAAGTTTTAGCAATGCCTTATAAGTTTGTGTCATTCGTATACCATTGTTATACCTCACCGTTTTTAAATACTGTTCTCAGAACTCTCAAAAAAAACGAAAAAAACCCTATGAAAAAAAAACTTTTTAAATGAATGTATCTCCCGCATCTGGTGACTTCATTTTGAATTAGTTTGGATCTGAAAATTAAAAACTATGAGCAAAAACACAAATTAGTGAAAGTTCCAAAAAAATGTTCTTTGGATTTTTCGACTTTTAATGAAGAGTGAAGAGTACATGTCCTAGTTTTTATACTTTGTCCACCTAACCCTGGCCATCGTTTCGCTCAATTCCAAAAACCTTGAGAACAGAAAACCATCTAAAATGATCGGATGTCGAAAATTTTTGAAATTTCTCATATCAGTTAACTACAAACTTTTAATTTAAGCCAAATAGTTTATACAATTTCCATATATCATTAACCACTATTTCCTATTCATACAAAACTGTTTCCACTTCGTACACTCAGGAAAAAAGATTCATCATATTTATGAAGTTTTTCATAAGTATGAAGCTTCAATGATTTCGTCCCATGTAACACTTTATAAATATGATGAAGTTGTTTCATAAGAGGGCAAATTGATATAATTCATTTCATAAATATGATGAAGAAGTTTCATAACTTTTTATGCACTGATTCATAAATGTTATTAAATATATCATAAATAAGATTAAGCGGTTTCACAAATTTTATGAAAGCTTTATAAATTTTTATGAAATGTTTCGTAAATATTATGAAACGTTTCATAAACGTTTCATATCATATTCAAAAAATTCTATTTCAAATTTAGAACGCATCAAATAATATTTAATTGCTGTTTCAGAATTTCAAATAATTTCTGGCAGTGTTTGAATTTTAAAAAGGCTAAAGGCTGAAATATAATGGGAGTAAGTGACTTAAATCAGGTGTTGGTGTTAAATGAAATTTCAATATTTTTTAAATTTAAATAATTTAATTTCCAAATTTCCGTTCTATACCAACACCTGAATTAAGTTACTTAAGCCAATTATGTTTTAGCCTTTAATTGCAAATTATATTTTATAAATTTCAAAAAAAAATTTTTAACTTTTTTTCACAAACTCTATGAAACTTTTTTATTAAATGATTTCTCATAAATTTTTGTGAAACCTGTCATCAGAATTATAAAAAATTCATAAATATGATGAATAATTGATTACAAACGATTTATAAAACAATAACATCAATATGATGAAACTTTTTTCTTTAAGTGTAGAAACGAAATTTGGTCACCTTTAGCTATGATGCCCTCTAATCATGAAGTACTCTAATAGTGAAGTGGCAGCCATGCATGTAATTTTGTGAAGTTTAAGTATAATTGCATTTTTCTAACAGCTGCAATGCGTTTTGGGCAACAGCGTTCCAATACTATTCAATCGTTTAATTTTATTTTGTAAATAACAGACAAAATTGTCATTGATGATAATCACGCACCCACCAAAATTCAATCTCTAACGCAATGCAACTTAATTATGAACTAGGTACTAGAAGTAGTTATGAGCGCGTGGATGAATTTTGATTCTTGCTTACCTAGCCTTGAACAATTCACTCAGAATTTATATTTTTACTCCCCTCATCTAACTCAGTACTCACGCTCACGAATTGCTCACGATTTAAATATTTGTATTTTAATTGGAAATTCTATAAAAATTTTAGGGGTTTTATTAAAAAAGGATTCAAAATTTAGGATTTGATTAAAAACAAAATATGAATTTCTAGAACTAACTTTTACGCTTCCGTTTCTAAAGAAAAATATCCTTCCATATCTCAAGAATGATATTATTGATGTCCTTGAAGATTTTCTAATTTCTAAAATACGTTGTTCTGGTAATACGGCACAAGTTTCGTCACGCAAACTTAAATATGTATTCACGCACTAAAATTTTTTCTTTACTTACGCTTACGCACGTTTCACTTGAGTGATAAAAATTTCACTTATGATTTTGCATGAATTGCGTAAAGTTCGTGTCACGTGTTCATCTCTACTAGATACTTGAATTTTCATTTTCTATATTGCATTTTTGGTTTTTTTTCTAAGTTCTGCCTGTCTTCTGTGGTCTTTATGTGTCGATAATTTTCAATTTAAAAATTCATTCATGCGTGAGCCAAATTCATCCACCAAAATGAACCCTTATTATTGATTAACAGCAACGAAAAAAGCGTTTGATATGTTTGTTGCACGCAGAATGTGTTAATTTTTCTTTCAATATGCGTTTTTCCATTGTATTGTAGCAAGAAGGCCTTTGGTGCAACACATGCTATTGTTTGTAGTATGTATGCTTAGAATTGTTTGCGAATTAGAAGGAGTATATGAATATTTTCAGTTGGTCATAAATTCGCTAGGACTACTGGCGTTCTGTATCCAAATCAGACATTAGAACTGATCAAACACAGCCTAATCGAAAAATTAAGAAAACTAATAATATATATATGTTCACAATGATTAATATATATATGTTCACAATGATTAATATATTCAAACATAAACAAAGATGTATTTGTAATTTTAAAATTTGTATGTATTATGTTTGGACATGCAAACATACTTATAATAAACATATATATATTTACTGCCCAACATATATATCTGCACACATATATATGTTTGGCAGACTTTTTCAATAGTTACAAACATATATATATGTTTTAAGGTAAACATAATTATATTAACAAGCAAACATGTTATATTAGAAACATGGGAAACGACAATGTTTTCCAAACAAAGGTATATTGCCAGCGTTTTTATTTAAAGCAGGTCGTTTTTTAGCGAGTATAGTTTGAAATTTATTTTATAATGCATTTTTTCTAATATGTTCTCAATTATACACTTCTAGAAATAAAACTGTAAAAATATCAAAAAAAGCTACTAAAAATTAGAAAAATCTGCTAAAACCAGCAAATTTTTTATATTTTTGCTAAATATTAGCAAAAACTGTTAAATTTTCACAATTTTACTTATAGTTGCCGTGAATTTTATTTAATTTCAAAAAACATTTTGCTCTGCCAAATCAGCAAAAACTTTTGTTAAATATTTCATCAAAACAAAACTCTCAACCAAATATTTGCTACGTTTCCCATAAATTTAGATGAATGCAAATAACAGTCAGAGTTGCTAATATTAACAACAAATTTGTTTAAAAAAAATTGAATACTGCTGATTTCAGAGGCGCAGATTTTTGTTCGCATAAGAAAATATATTTTTTTTAATTTTACATTTTTTGCGATTTCTTTGGCTACTAATACTTTAGTTGGCAAATTCTTTTGCAGGTTAATTTGTATCTTTCAATTAACTCAAATTAAGCTCAAATAATATCAAGTTTTGTAGGTTAAACAGATTTTGTGTTGCTTTTCTTAACTTACAAATTTTTAGCAAAAAAAAATGTGTTCGTTTAGGCAGTTTTTCCTGCAACGTCATTTTAAACAAATTTTTAGAAATTTTAGCAAAAATGATTACTAATTTTTTGTTAATAGTGTATGTATAGCGAATGTTGTTTAATGTAAATTTTCAATGTTTGGAAGAGTTCACCGGGTTTTGGACAGCCATTATCTGTGCATACATTCTATATTCATGAATATGTATGAATATAGAATTTACTCGTACTTAACAACAAATTTTCTTTGTGAATTAGTGGTTGTTTGATAAAATGCTTTTAAAGTACATCGCCATCCATCCCAGTATGTACTCATATGCATTTAAATTTATTGTTGCATGTTGATTTTTAGCATATAATTACAATTACAACCTCGTTATGGGCATGTGTTGAAGGATTAGCACAGCCTAAGGACTTTACAAAAGAGATAATGGAAGGGAATGTACTACCGCTGCAACATAGAATGTACATTACGGTGGGCCAAAAAAAAAAGACTGTCGAATATTAGTGCTTCATAAGGATGCCCTTGTTCCAATGGAGCAGAGCAATGCTTAATACAAATTTTAGCCAATCGCTCGACATTTGGAGGTCGCTATAAATTAAGGATTTTTCAAGGTTAAGCCAATATGTAACAGAAACTAAAATTTTATATTGGAAGGGTCCACAATTCGGAAAGGAGAGCAGGTTTAACGTTTTTGACTTCTGATTCGGGTTTAGGTGGCTTAACTACTTTCAAAAAAAATAGACATATCGGCAATAAGCTCAAATGAATGAACTTTATTTTTATTTATTAATATTTTTTTTTAATTCTGCCTTTAGAATACTTTATATAATTATAGAGAGGGGCTTCTATTGAACTTTAATGAATTTAGAGCTAGTTACACTCATAGAAATAAACCTGTAAAAATAGCAGAAAAAGCTACTAAAAATTAGTTAAAAAGGACCTCGCAGCAAAAACTGCTAAATTTAAGAGATTTTTTTTGTTAAATATTACTAAAATAAGAACAGCAAATATAAATCTGTTAACTTTGCAAAATTTTAGTTTTATTCGATGTGAATTTTAGTTAATTGAAAATAGCAGTTTACTCTGTGAAATTGGCAAACGCTTTTACTTAATAATTGTAGACTCAAAATAGCAAACAAAAACTGTAATATTCACAAAATGTTTGCTATATTTACCTCAAACTTAGTAGAATGCAATTAACAGTTTATTTTGCTAAAATTAAAAAAAAATATTTACAAAAAAATTTATATTGTTGCTCATTTAATAAAGGCAGACTTTTATTCGCATTAAAAAAAAAACTAAAAAAACATTAAAAATTTAAAATTTTAATTTTTTTTCTACTAATATTTAGTAAATTTGCTGATTTTAGAAGATTATTTTGTTACTTTCAATTAACTAATATTTAGCTAAAATATAGCCAAATATTCGTTAATTCAACAGATTTATTTTAGCTATTTTCATCTTACAAATATTTAGGAAAAAAAATCTGTTAATTTTAGCATTTTTTTCTGCAAGACCATTTTTAACTAATTTTTAGTAGCTTTTTTTTGCTATTTTTACAGTTTTATTTCTATGAGTGTAAGATTTTAGAAAAGAGTGGAGATAGAATTAACAATGACTAAATTATATCAATACACTGCAAAACATGCATACACAGTGAGATATATATAAACAAGTACAATAACGCTAAAATACTATTAATTGCACGTAATATAGGAGACGAAACCTAAAACTCGCATTTCATAGCGACCGCTAAATGTCATCCAATTGAGCCAATTTTTGGTATACAAATATATTTTTTTGAAAGGAACAAATGCAAGCCTATGGAAAGAGAATCCAAATATTCTTTTATTTTTCCGTACAAGCGTGGGCCAGTCTAATGTTCATTGAATATAAAAATATGATGATGATAATTGATAGGAAAATTATCATGATAATTTAGCAGAGGATTATATTGAACGCGTGCGGGTAACTACTTCTACATGTTTGTGGCTATTATTTAAAAAACAATAACTAAAACGGTCAAAGTATACTAAACTTTATACACTGAGAAAATAGTATACATGATATTAAAACATTTTTGCATACAAACAATGAAACTGGAACTCTGCCATTGAAACGATTCATTAAAATAATGTCAGTTTTCATAAATTTTTTTGAAAACTATTATTTTATTCAACGGCTTTGCCGGAATATACATACACTAATTATATTATATATGTACCCAGCTAAAAATTTTCAAAAAGGTAAGCGGGTTTGTAATCAAGCATTTTGGGCAGAACGCATTCCTTACTAGATTACCTACTCGATTCTTTTAACAGGGCGTGAGACTAAAATAATTGATTCTTTAGAATTGATTATTTTTTTACCGAAGAACCATTTACTTTATATTTTTATGAACTACATACATTTTTTAATAAAGAAATAGTTCCATTGTAAAACTACGAAGTACTTACACAAAAAAAAATAAATAAATAGTTCCCTAGAAAAAATAAGAAGTACTTAAATTTTAAAAAAAGAAGTAGTTCCATAAGTAAATTCAACTTTTACTCACAAGTGATTCTCCTAGGTCAATCAAATATAACGATCAAAACTCATACGGAAATAAAATCCTAAAAAGTGAAACATCGAATTGTTATGATAACATGGGTTTGTTATAATTTTGGAGCTATAAACCACGAAAATATAAATTTTTCAAAAAAAGAACAATTCAAAATTGAAAAACAAAAATATGACTCACGCACAATCACCCTCGAAATTTTTTTATACACTCACTCACGATAACGTCGGAAATTTCAATGTCCACTCACAATTTTCTGCTCACGTGCGCTTCCCTAATTTATACCTAATCACAGTTTAACAAAATTTAGCCAACATGCAATTTCTGTTTTTTAGTATTATTTTCCTGCAAATAAAAATTTGTTTGAAAAAATATATGAGATAAATTCTTTAAAATTGTATAAATTCTATTTTCAATTTAGGAACTACTTGCAATAACGTCCTTTTATTAAGAAAAAGTATATGGTTACTTCTTGAGTACAAAATTTATACATAGAAGTTAATAAAATTATTATTTTCTTTTAAGTAAATAATTACTTTGTTATTGAGTTCATGCTTTCTGGCTTAAATTTAAAGAATTGATTACAATACTACTTGTTTTTTAACTCTATCGTTGGAATGAGTTTGGTATTGCAGTTACTAAATTTGGCAATAAGATATGTAAGCAAGTGTGGGCATCACCTTCTTTTTGGAATGTGTAATTTTTTCCTGGGTAAAGACGACAGCATTAGTAGTCAAAAACAAATGAAATTTCACTTTAAGAAAGGACGACTAACATTTAATTAAATTCAACTAACATTTCTCATATTTGTGTTTATTGTTAAAAAATTACTAACAATTTTAGTAAAATTTAACCACATATACTAGTAAAAAGAAACAAACATTTAATATTTTCTATTTTTTTTTTTTAAACGAAAAACGACTTTAAAAAATGAATGTAAAATCATAAAACAGTCATTTGATGTGGTTTGTTTTTTTAAATGAACTACAAGTTTGGTAAAAAATTAAATTTTTTCTACAAATGACTGCCATTTACATTAAAAATAAAGAAACTGTCTTACTACCCAAACAACTACAAATTTTTAAAACAGAATTTCCCTGCGTGTACCAAATTTCTCAGCCAAATGGCAGACTTTTGCCCTTCGAGTAGGAATTTCCAATAATTTCGCCTAAGCGGTTTGTCCAGGCCGCCAAGGAGGGAATTTCCCCATAAGAATTTTTAAAAATCCCTCTTAAGTGAATGTCTACATGGGATAAGAAACCCACATACCAAATTTAAAGTTGCTAGCTTCAGCAGTTTAGCCAGGCAGCCAGGGCCAATATCATCTTTCAGCACCTATTTTATCATGTTTCTATGCCAAATTTCAAAAAGTACCATAAAAAGTATTCCATTTTTGGTTTGCCTCTTATAGGAGAACAAATATTGTTTTTTTCGCTTTGCTGCGATTTATTCTTTTTTATATGGACAGTTATCTTGGGCAGCAACATATACATGTAACATCAGGCAAAATCGCAATTTGGTATTGCTTACCTATTTATAGTTAATTATTCATAGAAACCCATTTTAATTTCTAAACAAAATACTCTTCGATCTTTAACCAGAATGGTGTAGAATATTCTACAATAGTCAACTTTTTTACTCGTTTTTTAACAATATTACCCAGCAAAAAAAATAAATTAAAGTGATTATTAAAGAATCAATTTCTCATCATTGCAAATTATTTCCTGATTTCCCGCTTCTAATTTTTTTTTTTTTAATTCTTTATTATCTGGATTATTGAATCTGCCCATTCTTGGCCTAACAATAAGTGTATAATTCTTACAAAACTAACTTAAAGACTAGTTACTCCCTAGGAGCCATTTTGAAGAACGGGCCTATAAATTAAATGTGCGGTAAGTTTGCACGTTGCAGTCTGGTGTGCGTTTGGGTTCGAGTAAGGGCTCTCGACAATGGATTTGGGTGGTTGCTGAGCTTTTCCACGTATTTCGTTCTGATGTCCATAAACTCTTCTCTTACTAACGGAATATTTAAGTCCTCGTGAATGAGGATATTTCTGACGTACCACGAAGCTCCCGTAATGATCCTCAGAATTTTGGATTGTGCCCTCTGTATAAGCTTAAAATTAGACATACTGGCTGTACCCCATAGTTGGATACCATAAGTCCATATTGGTTTTATAACACAATTATACAGGATGACTTTAGAGTCAAGGCTTAGTTTTGAATGCTTATTAATTAGCCAATGTAATTGGCAGGCTTTTAGCTTCATATGAACTCTCTTGGCTTCTAAGTGTTTTCGCCATGTAAGACGTCTATCCAAGTGAAAACCAAGGTATGTAACACTCTCAGACGGTGGGATAATTATACCATTTAACGAGACAGGGGCACAAGACCCCATTCTAAGAGTAAACGTAACGTGCTTGCTCTTAAGTTCATTAACTTTAATTCGCCAGTTCTTGACCCAATAATAATAATTTCTACATAATTTATTTTTCACAACTTCCAAAGATGTGATTTTGAACAAAATTTAATCTTTCAAAATTTAGTCTATCCAACTCGGCCCAATCTCAAACTTAGGGGTAAAATGGAGGGAAACATGTATTTTTTTTTTTGTAAAAGAGCATATCTGAAATATGAGAAATTAAATTTTTTTGAACCCAACTTTAAAATACTCAAGAAAACAAAAGTAGTGCAGTTATATTAGTTTTTTGTTTTTATATACATCGAGATTATTTTTATGTTATTTGCAATTTACAACGAGCTTTCAACCTCCGTATATTTACAAAAATAAAGCAGATCAAATATATTTGCTAGGTTGATACTAGTATTTCGATCTGGCTAAAGATCTCATCAGAACCCGAAGTTTTAGAAAAGTTAGAGCCTCCATAATAGGCAGAACTTTAACAAAAAACCTATTAATAATCAATTTTGCTCCATTCTTGTCCTCTTTCCATATTACATCTGCTTGGAAGACAGCGTTCCCACCAATTAGGTGAAAAAAAAGCTTTCAGAATAGTTAAAAAAAGAATTCCAGCGCTATCGGGATTCTCTCCTAGGAGAGGTCCCTTGTGAACATCAAAAGAATTGAACTTTCATTAAACCATAAGCATTGCTGAAGATACATTGAATAAGAATCATGAAAGGAAACTTCCACCCTATGACATGCCCATATATAATTAATTGGTTCCTAACCTAATTTTCATAACATCGAAATCCAAATCATTGCAATGTATTGCTTCTTTATCTATTATTTTTTTTTTGCTGGATAATATTATGTTAAGATATTGTGATTTTATCACGATTCAATAATTTAAACATTTGAAAAACTAAAAAGACCCCTTTGAGAATGATCCTAGTTTCATGGGAAAACACGTGTATGATATCGTAGGTAATTTATATTTTTAATTAAACATTTGAGGAAAATATAATTTCTAAAATTTTGTAATTTAACTTAACTTCATATTTTAAATTTGTTTTCAAAATATTTCCATTTTATCCAAACCTATAATTTTCAGGTTAAAATTAGAGGCAGAAGATATTTTCTCAGATATGGAATATGGTCCCGATGTTCCATATCTGAGATTCTTTTTTACTCAAACTTTGCGGGTTGTTACGTTTCGATCAGAGAAACTTTTTGCAAAACGATGCAGTCTAATATACAGTTCATAAATTTTTTATAAAATCTTAAAATAAAAATTTGTATTTTTTCGAAATTTTTTTTTTTTTATCATTTATCTAGTAAATGTCCTTGGCAGTGTCGAAAAATTGCAGCTTTGCGCGGTCATATATATATATATATTTGTATAAATCCTCACCTTTAAGTAATTAGTTTGTAACATAAAAAAAACCCTATTTACCTGTGAAAAATTCAATGCGATGTTTTGTTATCCATCAAGGACATCAAATGATCGTTCAAAGTCTGTGATATATATATATATATATAATTTGAAGGTTACTTATTTTATTGGCGTCCTTCTATGCTGTTTATATTTTTAGCCTTGAGTCTCTGGAGTATAATTTATGGCCATAAAACTGACAAAAGTAACCATTGTTTAGCATTAATTATAGTTTGTTTTGTTGTTTTTCTAACAAAATGTTTGCACGCGTGTGTTCTATCACAACAACATTGACACACGCAAACATTCTTTATCTAAACAAAATGCATACACACTCACAAATACAGGATCCCATGACAGGATACATTCGAGAATTCATTTACCTATACTACGATACATACTTGTTTAACTATACAACATCATTATAAACTATAGAGTGTTGTTGCTTGTCTTGTCCATTGGCAATGGTGTGAAAGTATAGCACTCTTGTCAAATGTAAAAATTTGTCCTTTTATTACATTCTTATTGTGTTCTTATTTTCCTGGAATCTATACTCATAGAAAATGGTTAGTAGAAAAATTAGTAAATCCAACTTTGTAAGTTTTTAACAAATTTTTAGTTAAAATTGAGATTTTAGTTAAAAATTTTGCTATTTTGACTTGATGAAATACTAAATTTTTAACTAATGTTTTTCTGAATTTACTAAATTAAAATTAATCAAGTTCGAGGCCAAACTCTATATTTACTTATTAGAATATTGCCCTAACAAATAATCTATAGTGTTTTTGTTTCCAAATCTATTAATTGACCACTTTGAGGAATGTGTTGATAGATCTATTTCGGGAATTTTTCAGGTTCCCATCCTCAGAAATCGCTTTGAAATAAGTGGAAACCCCCATGCTGACATCAAACATTCATATCACCTAGTTGTACTAATAAATTAGAATTTGGAATATGAGCTCGAAGTTAAAGAAAATTTTCAAGAAATATTTAATTAAAATTTATTTTTAAGAGAAGCAACACTCAGGAAATTCTTCCTATTAATTAATGTGTTGCTTTCTTTGGAAAGGGGATAGTGGAGAGATGAAAGGTGGTGAAACATGAAGGGCTTCAAACATGGCAACACTGTAATTGCGCGAGATGATAAGTCTTAGAACAGTTGTTGCTCGCCACCTGATCTAGAGTTGGCGAATTTATTGAAGCTTTTTGTTTCATAGCCCTGATTCATTATTTTACTTCGGTGGGGTTAAGTGCTATGGGAACACCGAAGGTGGGCGCAGTGATACATATAAGTGATAGAAAACTGATACATATTATTTTTCTAAATTGATGTTGTCGTCACCGGGAATCGAACCCGGAACTTCTTCAGCTATTTTTACTGACTTATTTGTATGACTGTATGCATACAATAGAAAAAAGTACCCACACTATTACATTCCATTACACTTTCTGCAAAATAAAAATATTTAAGAAACGAAGAATATTACTTATGTATGGCAGAGTTTGTCTATTGGAATTAAATTTTCTTTTGGTAAATATTCAATTTGGTCTCATGCTGTGTCTGGATGGTGTTTCTACTTTCAGTTTGTGTAAAAAGGATCACGATGACAATGAGTTTTATTTATTTTCTTGTTTGAAACTCTAACAATAACGTATAACATGTTGATCTTATTTATTAAAAAAATTGGGAAGGTATGCCAAAGAAATTTTTAGCAACATATTTTAAGATTTCTCTCTAAGTCCGATTGCACTAGTTAACATATATTTTAAATTGTATGTTTCATACATGCGATTATCTTGTTTTCTATGTGTTGAGGCCTTTTAACCCCGAAAATCGCATAGCAACAAATTTTTATGGAGTAGTTTTTGAAATGTTTCTTAATTTTAATTTTTAAGTAATTTGACGATATTGGCTACATCTCGATTAAGGAAGAAGCAACTGTGGTCAATCAAATTGTAAAATAAATATTAGTTAATGCGCAACATATCCTTTGAATACTGTTTAGTAGTTTATGACCTAGTAATAAACCTTATGACCCAGTAATAATCGGTTTATTAGTTTAGGACCTAGTAATAAACAGTTATTTCGTAGTCAGGAGCCTAAAACGGGTTTGACCAAATACTTTTGAAAAATTTTAACCAAAATTGCTTTTTTGTTGCATGCGTTTGCATATTTTACAAAACAAATGCAATTTTTTGCTTTTAATGCATGTTTTTGTAGTATTTGTAATAATATTTTTCAAAACATTTATTTATGTACATATTTTACTTTTAAGTGCACTTTTTATGATTTTTAGAGCAAATTTCTATTGCATATATTTTTTGGTGTATTTCCATTTAAGTGCATAATTTGCGTTTTTAATACACATAGAGAAAACTTTAGCTATTTGCCAACTGAAATTTGGTTACTACGACTCAAATTCGGTTATTACGAATTTCAGTCGGTTGGCACAACTGAACATTGGTTTCAACAACAAAGTTTGGTTAATTCAACTGAATTTTAGCAGCAACATCCAAAATATTCAGAAATATAATGTAAATATCATTGTACTAACCGAATTTATAAGTTGTTACCACCAAAATACACTTTTCAATTCGGTTGGCAATTTATTTCTCTGTGTGTACAAAAAAAAAACTATTTGTGTTTAATGTTTAACTCTAGCTATATTTTAGACAAGTTGCTAACTTCATAGCACTACTTACCAGAACATACTTGGCGTATGAGTGATATTAATTTTTGAATTAAAATTATGTATACGTATCCCTAAAGAGGAATTATAAAGTTCAAGTTACTAGAATAAGTATATTTTTTTTTTAGTTTTAATATTTTTAATTAAAATATTAGAAAAGTAGGGGAACTAGGGGTGCAATAGTAACACATTTTTTCTAACTTTTTTAAGGACCAATCAAAGACCAACCAATGCAAATTCTTTTTTAATTTAAAAAAAAAAAACTATTCGAAACCTGGCTATTTTTGGATGATAAAACCTATGTTAACGGAAAATTATGAACCTTTTGAGTATTTTTTAGGGAACTAACTACAAGCGCTTTAAGCTTTGAATTGATTGAAACAAACTTCGTATTATATATCTAATCCGAATTTGATGATATGTATTTGGAAATATGCATCCGAAAGATTTATTTTTGAAAATGTTTTGCGTCCTTGTAATTTATAAGGAAGGTTTTAAAATTTAGGAATCGGGTATTGTTCCATATCTATTTGGGGATTTATAGTCTGCTTTAAGTCAGCACAAACTCTTATTTTATTATACAATTATTGGTGAAGCCCATGAACTATTTGTTACTGGTTTCCATATACAAAGTTCTTCTAACCTTTTCGCCTCCTTTTCAAATAATTTCTGAAGAGCAAATGGAATTGGCCTAGTCTTTGGAATATAAATATAAATGAGCTTCAAAAGAACTGCAACATCCTAAACTGTTTGCAAATAAAGATGCATATCTTTTACAAAGGGTTTTTATGTTATCTGTCTGTACATTATCAATTTTTAAAATATCCTCATTCAAACAGTAAAAAGCATCACACCAGTCCATTCCAAAAAGATTTTCACCCTCATAAAAAAATTAACATCAATTATACCAAGAATAGTTTTATTTGATTTACGTATTGGAAGATTTTTAAATAAATCGTATGATTTTAAGTCAATCATAGAGCAAGAGGCTCCAGTACCAAACTGGAATTGAAGATCAATTCCATTTATCTTCACATTTAGGAATAGCTTCTTATTTTTTATATTTAAGGGATAACGCTGTTCCAAAGTTTTATAAGACTAGGCCAATTCCATTTGCTCTTCATTTGAAAAACAAATGAAATTGAAATAGGCTGCCCTCTAATCCCCATAAATGCATAAAATTTCGTACTAATTCAAAATTGTTTTAATTTTTGTATTAAAAATATAAATATTTTTTCAGACTTTCTATATTCTAATATATTTAGTTAGAATATTGTTCTACCTCAAGTCCGTAATCTAATATGATATTGTCATATTAGATTTTATTTGTTGCTTTTCAAATAGTTTGATCATAATCATGATAGGCAATACAATTGTTTCATAGGCATCACCCAAATCTTCAGTTGTCCGCGAAAGAAAACAAGACAAAGGTTTATTAAAAACTTTCTTTCTTTCTTGACTTTCTTTACAAATATCGCTACTTTTTAGAACTTATCCATGTAATGAGTTTTTTTTAATGACCAATGATGAAATGATGAACATATTTAAACAACAATATAACAACAATATAGACCTTATCCATAAATTTTTTTTTTTTTTTTTGTCAATGACCAATGATGACCTGATGAACATATTTAAACAACAATATAAGGTTTTATTGCATTATCAAAATTTGTGTATTTATTTAGAAATGTGTACACTGTAGTGTACAAGGGTGGTGAAAGGGTTAACCCAATTATATCTAAGCATTTAGGCGTATTAAAACTCAAAAACTACCAGAAATTATTTGAAACTCTGAATCACCAATTAAATACAATATTATTTGATGTGTTTTTAATTTTAAATAGAACTTTATTATTATAATATAAAATGTTATGAAAAGTTTCATAATATTTGTGAAACATTTCATAAAAACTTATAAAACTTTCATAAAAAATTGTGAAACAGCTTCATTTATGAAATATTTAATAACATTTATGAATAATTTCATAAAAAGTTATGTAACTTATGCATCATATTTATGACACATTTCATGACTATGTAGAAGCCTGTCATCAATTTGTCCACTTATGCGGTCATTATAATCCATGCTAAAAATACGAAAAAAAATGTCAAAACAACTAAATCTTTTGTAAAATGAACAAATTTGCGTTTATTTTACAAAATTGTTTGTTATTTTGACATTTATTTGTATTTTTACGCATGGATTATTATCAGTGTGAAATAGCTTCTTCGTATTAATGAAATGTTACATTGGACGAAAATCAATGAAGTTTTTTGTCATATTTATGAAATTTTCATAAATAGGGTGAAGCTTTTTCCCTGAGAATATAACAAAAACTGTTTAAGTGTTTTTTATATAAATTGAAGTAGTCACTCCTAATAAATCTAAGAAAAACTGTAATTTAGATATTTCTAATTTCTTTTAAACATAAAACCGCCATAATTTTATATATCGGCTAACACATACACAAAATGTTGTTCATGTCATACAAAAATTAATTTTTTAAATGTTTTGCGCCTACATGTCAAAAATTTTTGAAATTTCGCATATATATTGCATCAAATATACATATGGAAGGGCTTATAGCAAAAACATGATAAGCCACATTTATTTTTTATGGATTTGCGATGTTTTCTAGACATCCGTTGATTAACATTTGATAGAAGCTATGTTTAAACACTTATTACGAATATCTAGAGTAGAGTATAAATGTCTTGTAAAAGTCATAAACTAAAAATGTGACTTATCAAGTTTTTACAATAAGCCCTTCATGTATATTTATATCTATAATAATTTATCTTAGGGCATCCTTCTCATATCACTTTAAGTACACTCACTTCCACGAAAATATTGAATGATGTCCCACAAATGTTTTCATTTGTGTTGTAAGACTGCAAGGCCAATTATGATTGCATTATGGTTACTGATAATATTCTTTTGTGTTTTTATTACAAATGTTTTTTTTTTGTGTTTTTGAGAGAAAAAAAAATAATTGTATATTTGAAATTCAATTACATTTACAAAGAACTCAATGATTTATAGCTAATGAATTCCTTTAAGTTTTCATTTCCAAAAAACAAGGACACACAGAATTGTACAAGAAAGCACTGCAGATAAATGTGCATTTAAATGCATTCCTTTAGTTGGTCCTTTATTACCTTCATACTGTCTGACTATTTATATTGTAAAAGAAAGGATCAATTTTCAAATGTGTCAAATTTATGTATTTTATAACATTTGCTGCTTTGACATTGACCATAATGCGTTTGTATTTTTTTCTTTTAAATTTTATCTGTGGGTGCTAATGCTGGTTATTGTGGCTCTGAGATAGTTTTTGTATAGTTAATAAATTATTTTTCTATATCCTTGAAAATGCATTTTTATTATCTTATTTCGTTTAAAATTTGGTGTCGAGAAAGAATTTTCTTTTAATTTTTTTTTTCTACTGTTCCTTAATCCAGCTGCAATTTTTTGGCTTTTATTTTGAAATTATTTTGTTTGGACATGTGTCAATGTGTAATTTTATTGCTAGAAAATGTATAATGTAAAATATGCGGGAGAATTGAGTTAGGTTTTAGTTTTAATTGCAAGTATTAGTTACATCTGTAGGAAAAATGTGTTAATAAGAGTTTAGTTTTTTTTTTTTTAATCATGGCTTATACACAGGCGCGGATCCAATAAAAGATTTTGGGGAGGGAAGTTAGAGTATTTTTCATAAATTTTTTACTCTTTTGAATTTTCTTGTACTGAAAATTTTTATTTTGGTGGAGGAAATGTCCCATTTTCCACCCCCTTGATCCGCGCCTGCTTAAACACATTAATGACCTGCATGAGTGTGCAGATAGATAAAACCACTATATCTATGATATTTTTGATTCATTCAGCAGTATTAAATATATACCCGTGGTAAGCTAAGTTACTAATTTGTATGGATCATATGGTGAAAAGTAACAAGGCAGGGCCGTAGCCAGGAAGTTTTTTTTAAGCGGAAAAACATTTTTTTCAGAATTGCGCACCCAGAATTTTTTTTTGTTTTAGCCAAATTTGGTATTGATCGTTTAGTCGAAAATAAAATGGCAATTTTCAAAGTCTTAAACAATTTTTAGCTAAAAAAAAAATCAATTTATGTCAAGACTTCAGAGGTTTTTCTCCTAGAACAAGACCAATTCTACATAGTTAATAGCAGGGCAACCAGAAATATGTTCTACAAAAACCGATTTTATTACCATAAAAAATGTCCTGATACCAGAAAATATTCACTCATAATATTATGTGGTTTTGTGTTTGTAGTTTAATAAAAAAGTTTTCAGTTCAGTTAGACATAACTAAGTTTGAACTAAAATTGCGAATTCCACTGCTAGAGGGTACAATAAGTACACTCAAAAAATAAGTGTGGGGCGCTGTGGTGCAATGATTAGCACGTTGGACTGTTACACAGATGGTCCCGGGTTCGATTCCCGGTGACGACAACATCAATTTAGAAAAAAATAATATGTATGAGTTTTCTATCACTTATATGTATCGCTGCGCCCACCTTCGGTGTTCCCATAGCACTTAACCCCACCGAAGTAAAATAATGAATCAGGGCTATGAAACAAAAAGCTTCAATAAATTCGCAACAACTGTTCTAAGACTTATCTACTCGCGCAATTACAGTGTTGCCATGTTGAAGCCCTTCATCTTTCACCACCTTTCATCTCTCCACTATCCGCTTTCCAAAGAAAGCAACACATTAATTAATAGGAAGAATTTCCTGAGTGTTGCTTCTCTTTTTTTTAAAAAAAAAAAAAGGTATATTTTTCAGCAAATTTTTTGCTAAAATTATGTTTTAAACTAAAATTTTAGTTATACTTATTCAGCACTTAACTGTTTTTAACTAATGTTTTTTTCAATAGTGTGAACGACAACCAGACTGAAAGATATACTCAGAATGAATAAGATGTCGCGGCATGTCACGATGTTGTAGTGACGATTAAAATTATACTAAAAAGTACAACTCTACTAAGACATAATATATAAAGCTCAACCATGGAAGATTTTTGTATTTGTTTTTCATACATAAAACAAAATTGTGGATTAATACAAATTAAATTTTGCGCCGTCACCGGCTTGTGAAAGTAATTGCCTATTAATTAAATTAAAGACAAAATAAAATATTTAAATTTAATAAAGATTAGATGTGTATTTGTAAACTTAGTGTTTATATATATTAATAATCTTGTGTGGACAAATTGCAAACAAATATGCAATAAGTAGACAGACTAAAGCGAAAGACAAAGACATACATCTTAGGTAGATTTTTCTGTTTCCTTTTTCTTATTGCAAAAAAGGGTTGTATATGGTATATTTTGTTTTTTTTTTCGTTTCGTTTCTATAATTCTCTGCGGCATTTGCGTTCCTTTAAAAGATAGCATCATTTAGACAATAATTGATGTAATTAGTTCAAAGAAAATTTAATTTATGTTATACATATATAATAATTTCTATTGTTTACATTAATTCATATCGTCAATTTGGGAGTATGAACATTTTTATATTTTGTAACGTATTGTAAATTATTTTTAAAAGAATCACAAAAATATGTTTTATGATTTTCAGCAAATAAATTAACTAAAGTATAATTTTTGTACAAATTTTTTTATTTTTTTTCAATCTACTAATATTCAGAAAAATTTTATTAATTTTTAGCAGGGGTTTTTTAATTTGTAACTTACTAAGTGTTAGCAAAACTTTAGCTGAATCTACTAATTTTGTTGCTAAAAATCAGCTCGCTGACATCAGCTCGATTTTGCTGACATTAGCAATTTTTTTGCAAGCACCCTCCTGACTAAAATTTTGCTGACTCAGCAAAAGTTTTTGCTGACTTTACTAACTTTTTTATTTGAGTTATACAACAGTAGACCAAACATCTTTCTATCAAATTTGTTCAAAAAGTTCCCACAGAATCGATGAGAAAAGACGACGTGTTCTAAAACGCTCTTTGCTCATGCATTTCAGAAATTTTCAGAATGTTGGCATTGTCCGAAACATAAACCATAAGTGTAAAAAAAAAATTAATTTTTTTTGCAAGTAATTTAAAGCTAGATAAAAACAACTGAATTTTGTAAATTTCAGATGTGCTCCCCAGCAAAATATAAAAGAAATTTACCCCTCGTTTTTATCCCAATTAAGTTTCTTGGAAATCGGAACGAAGTACTTTGAAGAAATATTCAATTTTAAACAGCTTCAGAATTTTAAATTACAAAAAGTTTCACATTTGGGAACGGTATCCGTAAAAAAAAAAAAACAAACTACAAAGAAGGACTTTTGGGTCTGATCGAAATTCACGGTTTTGCTAACATTAGTGATTTTTCTCCAATCACTCTCCTGACTTTACTGACTATTTTTGATTGTAGTTAAGCACTAACTTTTGGTAGTTTTTGATAGTAACTTATCGGGTCTACGCAATTTAAACAAATCGTATTTTATTCAAGTTTACTTGACTGTAGATTAATGATGTTTTTGCAAAGCAATCAATTTTGAAGAAATGCTGCAGTATGATCTTAAACAATTATCTGATTTTAATCTTTAAAATTTATTTAAATGCATTTCATTAAGTTTCTTTTTTTTTTTTTTTGAAAATTGCTAAAACATGAACTTTTAAAAAGCACTCTTATTTTAAATTTCGTGGACAGCAACAAGTTGCCAATGATCAAGAAAATAAAATCGAATCATTATTTACAAAAAAAAAAAAAAAAACATTAAAAAAAAACTAAAAAAAAGTTACAAGCAATCTTAAAGATCAGATCAGAATTAAAGCAACAATGTATTACAAAGAAAACAAAATTGAAAGCTGAGTAGATTTTAAGGTTTCAGTTAAAATGTTTAAGTACAGCAACGAAAACTAAGCAACAGCAGCAACAAACAACAGACAACATTGTTGTTAAATGAAAAAATATGCTCCTGTCAATGTAAAGATTTGTTAAAGATATCACAAAGGAATTGTTAAGAATGTGCGGTTTTACTGTTTTTTCCCAACTCTTCTTATCAGTTTGAACTGAATAAAAAAAATGAATGCGTATTGAAGGAATACAATGAATAATACAGGAAAAAAAAAACTCAAATAAATGGATTTGAAAGCAACCCAGGAAAACTTGCTATTGCCATAGAATGGGAAATGGAAGAAGAAAACAAGAATCAGAAGTACTTATAGTTGAGGCCAAGAACACCTGATTTTAACATGGGGGTGTCATAGGAGGCAAGGCCTTGCCTTGTGCTTACATATAGGGACAAAAATAAGACGTTACAAAATATGTAGTGAAATCACCAGTTACACATAAGTACTTATTTCATTTCTTATTTGTAGCATCAAAAGTAATGCTTAAAGCCATTATATGACGTATTACTTGTAAGGATGTTAATAAGTAGTTATTTATAGGTGCAAAAATAAGTACGTATTAACATGTACCTAAATAAGAAGGTATTAATGGGCAATATTGCATAATTTATATATATAAATAAATTAATAAATTGCAATAAATTGCATTTAAATTATTAATTATGATATATTATGAATCTTTATAAATATACCTTACAAAAAAGTAGTTACTTATTACCTTACAAGTACCTTATTTCTTTGGCCCTTCCTAATAAGCAGGTATATAACACAATATTAGTAAGACATAATTGTTTAGCTTCCAAAATAAGTAGTGATGTATGTTCATATCAGACCTTCAAAATAACAACAAATGTAATGGATAGTCATTACTACTAAAGGTCTGAAATAAGTGATAATAAGTAACTTATTATTTTTGCTATTCCAAATAAGCAGATATTTAACACAATATTAGTAAGGCGTTGTTTTTTCTCTTACAAATAAGCAGTTACATATATTCATATTAGTAAGGTATTATTTCGGACCTTCAAAATAACAAAAACTGGAATGGATAGTCATTACTTTGGAAGGTCTGAAATAAGTCCTACCCATTACCAAAGTTTTGCTGGGAAGTTTAAATGTTTGAAAATTGTTTAAAATAACTCGTAAGCTACAGAAAAACAACACAGAGAAAATCCATTCAGTCAGTATTGGTATTGAACTTACCTACTAAACAGACATGGGCGGCGTCAATTACATTTCTTCACAATCATTCATTAATTAAATTTGTCATATAATTAATAATTTCAGACCTATGCTCACACTATTTTGTCAATACCAAACATTGGACATAATACCAATATTTTTTTTTTTTTAATTACAAGCCATTTACTTTTTTACTCCTAATTACATGTAATTGAATAAATGCCCTATAATTAAATACCCAGATGTTGTTACTAATTCCCATGCTTGGTATTTAAAATTTTACAAATTTTATAAGGCCTCGTTTAAGCCCACAATTGTGAGCGTAGGTCCGAAATTTTAAATGATATTGGAAAATTTCACATGTCAATGATTGTGAAATGTAATTGACGCCGCCCATGTCTGTTACTAAACATTAATGGTATTTTTGTTTGTTGTAGTTTTTCAAATATAAATTTCCGACAATTTGCATGGGCCACCAATTAAGGTAAAGAACATTGCATCGACAGTAGCACAAATAACATACAGTGCACTCATAATAATCCATGCTTAAAAATACAAATATATTTTTCGTAAATTTTTTTTCGTAGAATGTACAAACATTTTGTTTATATTACAAAACTTTTGTATAAAACGAATTATATAAATTTACAAATTTCGTAAAAAATACAAACATGATTTCGTAATATTTTTTTAGTACATTGTACAAAAATTTGTAATGTTAGAAATATTACATATGGATGTTGATGTGGTTAGAGGTCGGATTTGCAATCAGAAGGTTGCGAGTTCAACTCCTGGCCAGGACATTTTTTTTTTTTTTTTTTTTAGTTTTTATATTTTTTTTTGTTTATTAATGTTTTTTAAATTTAAATGTTTTATTTTTTTATTTCATTATTACTATTTTTGTGTTTTGATATAAATGGATATTTTGTATTTTGTTTAATAAAGAGGATCCTAAAACAAGTTAAAGAGGACCCGAAAACACTACTTCCACTTTATTTGCCGGGTTTAGTAAGAAATTCAATAAAACAAATATTTAAAAAGATAAAATATTTAATAATAAAATGCAATTAGTTTGAAATTGTTATTTAAGTTTTTTATTATTATTATTTTATTATTTTTTTATTTTGTTTTTTAATATATTATTTGATATATTTATAAAAAATTATATTATTTTATTTAGTTCAATAAACATAATAAAAATATTTAATTGCCATTTTACATTTTTTATTAAATATTTGAAGCATATTTTTCTAGTTTTCATAAAAATTTCATAATATTTTCGACTTAAGTTCCTTTTTAGTTTGTTGTATTGCATCAGCTACTTTGGTGCAAATGGTAGAGGGGTCTTCTTCAACACAGCAGGACGTCACTGAAATCGTGAGTTCGATTCTGGTGTGGGACCATTACATTTTTTTTTTTTAATTTTAAAATAAACCCGTAAGGTATGCACCACATTTTTATTTAAAAAAAGTTTTTACAAAACTTTACGAAATGTGATTTGTATATTCTACAAATTTTTTCGTAATGTCAAAATAACCAAAACTTTCGTAAAATGAACAACGGTTTTCGTGTATTTTACCTATAGATTATTATGAGTGTGGTTATTTAAGTTATTTAAGTGGTAAATTTATGAAATAACACAAAGTATATACCAGACAGCTGCCGTTTCGTCCCATCAGTAGTTGTGTATGTGTAAAATCATCAAAATAATGTAATGCAAAATAATGTATGTATATGAAAAACTTTTTACTTTGTCTCGTGGCTAAGAATCAAACCCAGTGCCCTCATTAGGCTTTGACTCGTAGTTTCTTAGCGAGTTAGTTTTCTTTATATTTACAAGTTGCAAAACATTCAAACAACTTCAGTTATTAACGTTTGCGGAATGAAATTGCAACAAAACAAAAAACATTGTAGTTTTTATTAAATAACTTAGAGAAAATTTAGCTTTTTGTAAAAAAAACAATACACTACATTAAATTAATGCAAAAACAAATTGTCGCAAGTCAACCCATTATGAAGCAGTTTGGAAGAACTATTGAAAACTTCGATGTTAATGGTGTTAGTATTTTATAAAGTTATTTCATTCGAAAAAGCGTTTTCCCTGCCATTTATTGCCATCTACTATTAATTGTTCATGATGCAAATAATTCCACTTTTGACTATGTTTCACCAAATTTTTAAAGTGAAAATTTGAGTATACTTCTTACATTTGAGAAAAACTTTTTATTTTTTTGGACATTTTTGTATTTCCGTATAATTGAGGAACTATTTTAATATATTTTCATCTCAAAAAGCTCCTTTTTCAAGCTTTGAAACAATATCGTATATTGTTTCAAAGCTGGTATCTCAATAATACTATTACTATTTTCGACTTCTTCCACAAAAAAAAGTGATTATCAAAAAATTTAAAAATATTTGTTTGAAGTTGTTCTCCTTTTTTGCATTTTTAAAAAAAGTATATACTAAATTTGCATAAAATTGATGCAGTAACATACAAAAACATGTGGCTATCCAAACCTTAAGATAAAATATTATTAGCATAATAACTTTATTTTTAATCAACGTTGCAAAATTTATTGTAATTTCATTCCGCATACGTTAAAACTATCATTTTGATAAAGAATTGTAGTTGGTTTAAGCTAACAATTTTGTAAATTAATGCCTGTTTGATTTAATCAAGGGAGTGTCTGAGCTTTTTCTGATATTCCTAACAGTACTTGTTTTAACCGAAGAGGTTTGTTACCCTATATTATAAATATTTAAAATAAATGGCAACCCGAATAATAATTTTGACACCTCCCAGCAAAACCACACATTGCCAAATCATGGGTAAAATAATGTATCGCCATAGGGCTTCATGCATTACTTTACACGTTACTTCACTGATGAATTTTACAGGCGATGAGCCTCAAAGTAACTAATTACCTTGTAGGTGGTAAAGTAACTGGTTATTTATATGGTTACATGATGGGAAAAAGTAATGTGTCTATAAATAGATTTTCATAAAAAAAAATGCATTAAAATTTTTTTTACAGATGTTTTTTTTTTTAATTATATAAATAACTTTTTTTTTATTAAATAAATAAATTGGTCATGCTGGGATTCGAACCTGGGGTCTCTGGTTTTTAACAATTAGTTAGGCGAGAACTCTACCAACTGAGCTATCGATACATACAATATTTTATTGCTTAAAATGAAAGTGAGTTGTTGTGCTTAGTGTTTTCGTTCGTGATATCAAAAATATACACCTTACCATTATGCTTACAAAAAATCACAAAGTAATATGTCTATAAATAGATTTTCAAAAATATATATTAATAATTACTTTACGTTTATAATTCATGCATTATGTAATTGATAGTCGGTAAGTCATTATTTTATGTTTTGAAGTAATGTAAAAGGTAATGAGGTCTCATTACAAGGTAATCCATGAGTGTTCAATTATCGGTAACTCATTACTTCTTGTTGGAAAATAATGATACAGGTAAGGAGTACACATTACAAGGTAATGCATTACTTTATCGCTCCCATTACCAAAGTTTTGCTGGGCTCCTTATAGATCTTTAACGTGAGATTAGGCCGCTAAAAAAATAATACGCGTCCCTTATTTGATTCTTATCTATCACATATCCAAGTTTCATTGAGATCGGAGTGACCCTATCGGGAGACTATCTTTGTCAGTGATACTATACGTTTTGTAATATTTTCCAGAAATGGGGTAAACGGCATGCCCAACACATCGGGCGTAGACATCGGCAAAGACGAGATGTTTTGAAGTTCCTACGGGGAGTGGTAAATAGGGGGGAGGGGGCGGGAAATCTCCCGCTTGGCAGTTTTTATTACCCATTGACCAGGTGCAAGAACTTTTAAATATGTGTTCCCTTGGATATTTACTAACTTGCTTAAGGTAATTCGTTGGGGAGGGGTTAAAGGGGGGATAGTATCCATCTGACCGGCATATCCAAACTGCTAAAGTTATTAACTAAAACTTAATAAATGGGAATTCTACGGGAGAGTCAAAAAGGGGAATGCCTTTTCCTTTCCTTTCCTTTCCTTTCCATGTGGCCAGAAATGTAAAATTTTAAATATGTGTTACCTGAGCTAGGGATTAACATATCTATACTTTTGGCTATATAGAAAAAGATAAAAGCTTAAATTTTTATTTAGATCACTTATAAAAAATCAAGGAGGCTCTTTGGATCGATGGGACTGTATATTAGGGTGTCCCGAATAAAAAAGAAGATGTATATTAAAGAGCTAAATATTGGAAAAATGGGTAAACAATTTTTGAATTCGATCTTCAGTTTCCTACCGGCGATTGAAGTTAACGGTTATGGTGCATTTAAACCAAAAAAAAAAAGTTTCGAACTTTTTCGAAATAGGGCTCATAAGTGTCGTAATTGTTGGCTTATTACTGGAAAAATATTTTTAAATTTTCTGTAGAGTAATTTTTTTAGTTCTGAGCGAGTGCAAATGTTTTATGTACAAATTTAAACTTGTACTTGACCAAACATTAAAAAATCATCTGGTAGACCAAAATTACTCTACAAAAAATTAAAAAATATTTACCAGTAATAAGTCAACAATTACGAAACTTTTGAGCCATATTTCGAAAAAAGTTTGAAACTATTTTTTGGTTAAAATGTATAACAACTGGTGCAATCGCTGGTAGGGAAATGAAGATCCACTTCAAAAATTGTTTACTTATTTTTCTCATATTCAGGTCTTTAATATACATCGATTGAATGGTATGTCTTCTACTAATTCAAAAAAGTGCTGTATTCGGGACACACTAATGTATGACACTTGAGGTATGAAATCGGTAATTCTTTCTCAAATTCGATTTTCTTGGAATGTGTTCATGTTCAACTGAAAACCTTTGTTTGTGTCATAAAATTTCATTGCTGCGGCCAGAGGATCGTACACACAGACAAATAAAGTGCCAATCGAATTAAAAAGTGTAATTTGGTGGCGATAGCTATATTCAAATGTGATTTCTGAATATTTTGGGTGTAGCAACTAACATGCAGTCGTGTTAACCGAATTTCCTTGTGATAGCCAATATTCAGGTGTACCAACCGATTTTAGTTGTAGTAAACAAATTTTTGTTTTCAAATGGTTAAATTTTTCTCTGTGTGTGTAGTAGTGTGGTCCTGAAGAGTTTAAAACAAAAAATTACCTAAAAAATTATAAAAATTTATTACCAAACATATTCCGTTACTTACACACACACAGAAAATTTTGTATCCGTTTTCAACTGAAATTCGGAGACTATGATTAAGACCGGGTTTTTGCATCAGAATGTTGTTTGTGACAATATATTATTACAAAACAACACCCGAACTATTAAGAAATCAAAAAATAAAAATAAAATGGTTGTACAAAGATAATTTTAGTGCACGAAAAATAATGCATACAAAAAAAAATCGATGAATACATCATCATCATATTACCCACTGTGCAACATCAACATCATTCGCAGCTCTCAATGTAAATGCTATTCACTGAAATAAGCCTTTTTCAGTCTGTTGTTCAATTTTAAAACTCTTTGGTTTTTTGTCAGATGGATTCTACTTCAGCGTTGATATTCCAACAAATAAATGTTTGTTTATTGTAGTTAAGAACCAGAAGCATTTGTCTGTTTAAAGATTCGTTGGAGCAACAAGAGGCGTTATGAAGTTTTTATTCCATTTTCAGCTTCTGTTTTCCATTTATTTTAATTTTTTTTTGTTGTTTTTATAGATGTTTAATGATTATGCTGATGATCCATCAGAGACACTCAACATCAACACGAAAATGCAATTTGTAGTTTTTTTTTTGTTTTTTAATTTCTTGTTGTAGATTTTGGTAAAAGGTCGATATATATTTTTAAAATTTTTCGTTACGATTTTTAATGATATGATAGTTGTGTTGCTGCTGTATATCTGAAACCTGTACGGGATATGCAAACACTATTAACTACTATCCAAATCCATTGAAAGATTGATATGCTGATAATACAAACATCATTAATAACTCACAGCTAAGCTTTGACTTATTGACCGGAATGTATTTCTGTTTGTTCAATACTGAATGAATGGATATTTGGAAACAATGTATGGACAGGAGGAGAGACAAATAGCTGCAGGTTCATTAAATGAGAAATGATTGAATAACATTGAATTTAGCTTTTATTGACGTTGTATGAATACATACAAACGACAAAAACGTTAAAAGGAAATTTAATTATCTACTTTAACATGGGGCTAAACAATTTAACCTTCAAAAATGATAATTTTATAGAACAAGAAATTATGAAACTATTAGAAATGAAGGGCTTATTGTAAAAACTTGATAAGCTACATTTTATTTTTGGTTTATCTTTACCTTTTAAAGTTGGAAAACATATAGAAATATGAATATAGCAGAACTTTTATACTCTAGGTACGTTTGGTAAGTGTTTAAGCCAAACGTCTTCCAAAAAGTTGTTAATGGATGTCTAGAGAACAGCGAAAACTAAAAAAAATAGTCAAAGTGGCTTATCAAGTTTTTACAATAAGCCCTTCAAATATATAATAGATATATTTTGAAAGAAGCGTTCAAAATAAAATAAAAAATAAACTGCTCAAAATAAAATGGCTCCTCCGATCTTAATGAAACTCGGATATGTGATAAAGGGGAAAAAACATGTATTCTTTTACCGGCCCAATCTCACGTTTAAGAGTTAAAGGGAGGGGTCAACAAATATTGCAATTTTGTATGTCTCTAAAATTAACAAAATTCAGATTTTTTTCGTACCCAGCATTGAAGCACTCGAGAAAACAAAATTATTGATACACTGATAGAATTGTCCTTCATAGTATTAATAAAACAATTTCATTAAAATCGATTCATTGGTTTAATGAAAAATTTCATTAACTGAATGAAAATTCATTAATATTGGTATTTTTTTCATTAACACTTTTTATGATTTTTTCATAATTTCATAAAAAAAAATTCATTAAATCAATGAAAAATTTTCAAATTTTTTTCAATAAAAATTTTGACTTGTAATACAAAAAAAAAAAAAATTTTTTTGTACTATATAAAGACAACTGAAAAATTTCTTTTAAACAGAATTAACCAAAACTTGGATATAAATAAATTTTTTTTATTAAATTTGCCTAGAGCTAACAGTTTTTGACAAATTTGAATAGTTGGTCACAAAATTCCAGGGAACAGATTCTCTGAGAAAAACGATATAGTTTTGTTCAAAACGAAAATTTTATTTTCAAAATTTGTAATTAGTATGCTAAAATAATCACAAAGTGCAAATTATTAAATATCAAAGAAAATATTTCATACAAACTATGAATTTTATTCATTAAACACATGAAACTTTCATAACGATTAGGCTAGGATTAATGAAAAAAATTTAAATGTATACTTTATGAAATTTTCATTGGGTCAATGAAACCATTTATTAAAATTGATTTAATGAAACACCTTTCTGAAACATCAAAAATGCACTTAGAATATTATGTAGGTAAAGATTGCTGTAAATATAGTTCAAAACAAATGATATTTCACTTGAAAAAAGAACAACTTACATTTGATTAAATTCAACTAACCTATGCCAATTCAGTAAGTGGACAATTTTAAAACGCTTGTAATTAAAAAACAGACTATTTTTTTTTTTTTTTTTTGAAAAAGTATTTCTATTTATAACACAGTATAGACTATAAATTATTAAATATTATAATTTATAAATTATTAATTCACTTTTTGTAGAGGGCCAACGGACCGCGTTCTTCTTTTTTATGCTTGATACCTCCAATCATGCTTTGGAGGACATTCATGTTAATTTTGTTTACACTGCATTTAATTTTTTTTTCTTCAGTGCATTTCGCTGCCCAAAAGTCGTCAATTGCACGTGCTTTTGGGACGTTTGGAGAATTTACGTATTTCGGTACAAAAGGTATGTATGTTGCAATAACCCATTCTAACGTCGTTTTGGCATTATGACATCTTGCTAAATCTGGCCAAAATAATATCTCGTTTTTAGAGTGTCTATCTCTGATAAATTTTAAAAGGTTTACTAAACATTTATTATTGTAAACATCCGCGTTTAAGTCAGTCCAGGATTTAAAGTTGTGATATACCTTTTGCCGAAATGACTAGTACACTAGTACTTTTATTTCAAACTTCTCTTTGGCCGTAGCTTGCTGGGAGTTTTTTTTTTTCAGTCATCAGAATAAAATCCAGAATTAATACTTCCGTTGCTCTAAGCATTATCCAAAATTATTTGAAAAGTTTTTTTTCATGAAGTTTGGTATCAGTTGTCTGCATTTTGTTGGTATTTCTGTCAATTGTTTTTTACTATATTTGGGCACTGTCTTCCTCTGGTAGTGTTTCACGTTCCTTTTGAGTAAGTTGCGAATTGTTTCCCTGGAAACGTGAAATTCTACCATATTTATATATATCTCAATATTATTTTCAATCATATTTTTAACTGTGTATATTCCAATTTCTTTTTATGATACTGGATAATTAATCGAATCGCTAAATTCATTAAAAATATTGCCTTTTAATGGAATATCATAAATTTTGTATGTGGAACGATTTGTGCTAAAAATTTCGTTTACTATCATATTGTATTGTTGCTATTGTCGAGTAAACAAACATTGTCAGGATGAATGGATGTAATCTGGAAACCAGAAATGTTAACATAGGAAAAAATTACTCTTGATTCCAAGGTTTCTTGAATATTTCCCAAAGAATATTTCATAATTCTGTTTATGGGATATACCAAAGGAATATTCTTATTATTATTGGTATTAAAAATGTGCAATTTTCTCTGTTTTTGAGCACTTGGATTTGTGGGACAATTTATTGAAGATTTTATAAAACCAAAACTGTTTTCAAAGTCACAGGAAGAAATTCCCTATGGGGAATGGGACCGGTCCTGCGTATGCCACTTGATCGGTCCCTTTGTGCCAGAGACCGGTCCTCTGCTAAACCCTACCCTATGTAAACAACTGGAAACTTTAACATGGGCTTGTCGTAGGAGGGGGTCATTTGTCCTGTTTTAAACCACATAGTGGCATGCCACAGGACTAACCATAGATGGGCATACCACAAGACAAAAAAAAACAAAATTAATAATTTTTAGTTTAAAAAATAAGCGAAAACTAAACAGCTTCCAATGGGTAAAATTCTGGCCAACTGGCTTTTTCTTGTTAATAAGCATTCTGGTTAAGTGGTATGTCCTCCCTTTACCAGTCACAGTATTGGTAATTTTAGGACAATTGACACTGCTTAACCCACTTCAGTATTAAATTATACCATTCCTGTGATAAGTCAATCTTTAACCAGTCACTTTTAGGTCAATTGACTCCTCATTCACCATAGGGTTGTTACCCCTATGTTTATAACGTCATCTGCAGTATGAATTAAATTGTGAATATTCATGGTCTGAGAATTAGGACCAATAAAATGCGGCATTACAGTTATATTAGTTTTTTGTTTTTATATACATCGAGATTATTTTTATGTTATTTTTAATTTATAACGAGCTTTCAACCTCCGTATATTTACAAAAAATAAAGCAAATCAAACATATTAGCTAGGTTGATACTAGTATTTCGATCTGGCTAAAGATCTCATCATTATTTCCACAAATTTTTTTAAAACGTTTTTACATAAGTCCCCTTTTGTGTCTCTAATTTCACTGAAGATAAGTTACGACAGGATGCATATAAAATCAAGAAGTGCCTATATTAATCTTCTTCTAATACTTCTTTCAAAACAAAATCCTCCAGCATAAAACAAAAAATGTAGATTGAGTGGCATTCCATTAAGTCAATTAAGTCTTCCTTTGAAACTCGACTGGTACGTCTTTCGATATATTTAAATTGCCAGTGCTTTGGCAACGTTTTAAAAACGAAATGACCAATCCTTGCCCGGTGTTATCATTTTGGGGTTGGCAAAGCACTTATTTTCTCTTAAAAAAAGCACTTTATTGGTTGTTCTACACACAGAGAAAAATTTAGCTATTTGCCAACTGAAATTCGGTTACTACGACTAAAATTCGGTTATTACAAATTTCAGACGTTTGGCACAACTTAACTTTAGTTTTTTCAACAAAGTTCGGTTAATTCAACTGAGTTGTAACAACCAAATTATTGAGAAATCGAATGTTAATATCGTTGTACTAACTGAATTTATCAATTGTTACCACGTATATACACTTTTCAATTCGGTTGGGACTTTATTTCTCTGTGTGTACCAATGTTTTGAAAACGTTTTTAAATTATGGTTTTGGTACTGGCAAAGCGCTCATTGCAAGTGCTTTGCCAACGTTTTAAAATAGAAATGGCCAATCCCTGCCCGGTGTTATCATTTTGGGGTTGGCAAATCACCTAAATCTTCCAAAAACCAACACTCTGCCAACGCTCATACCACCGTCGAAAGCACTGGGTCAATGCTTTGCCGTTCGTACTTTCCTGGCTGGCGAGTCTATATTCAAAAAAAAAAAAAATTGAGGTAATGATGGGATTTTATAATGTTCAATGACTTCTATACACTGCACAACCTTTTTCCCTAAACTAAAATCCCCTAAAATTTTAACGAAATTCTTATGTTAATGCACGGACATCCTCCCCATAATATTATTGAGACATTAGCCATTTCGTTCCTTTTTTTAAATGCATTTTTTGGAGCTAGTTTGATCATTTCCAGAGAAAACTAGTCATATGAAAAACCCGCAAATTTTCTATTTTGTCTTATCATGAGGTGTATATGAAAATAATGTAAAAAAACTTTGTAATGCAAATCCCTTTATATCTCATTTTATAAACAAAATCAAAAATAAATTGTTTAAATATGTTTTTGAATGAGTATAACAAAATTCGTGAATCGAACAGTCTTGGATTTTGCGATATCTCATGAATACAGAAGATTAGAAACAGGAAAAAAAAAATTTAATTTTCGTGATAAAAAATGCAACAACAAAAATTCAATAATTGTAAGGCTAGGTACTGACAAAAATAATACTCCACAAAAAGAGGATCTCAAACCTTCAGAAAAGTCATGATTTATCTAAAATTGTTTAGACCTGTGTTGTCATAACTTTCAAATTTGTCCATATTTTTTTTTTTAAATAGGTTTTTCTGAAATCGGAAATATAGTGCTTTCAAACCCTATACTCACTTGTTGTGGAGTATTTTTTTTTTTTTGTCAATACCTAATTCCAGACCACCTGTGAATATATAAAGTAGATTTTTAATTAGGTTAGGTTGAAATAGAAAAGACATATTAATTTAAGTTATTTTGCCTAACATTAGCATCCCAAATGATAATATCCCAGCATAAACAGACACTACCAAGTAATTAAGCGTGTAAGCAGAGCACAAAGGGAATAGCTTGATTACTTTTGTTCGCGATGACACAAAATTAATGGGTGGTCATTACCCTCTCGCTTACAAAAAAAGGGAGAATAATGAGTTACCAGATTGGTTACTCATATTTGAAGAATAAGTAATTACTTTTATATTCGGAATAAGTGGTTACTCACAATGATGAGAATAAGTGGTTACCAAGGTGTTACAAAATAAGTGGTTATCTTTAAGATTTATTTTTTTTTAGAAATCTTGAAAAAAAAATTTTAAATAACTCTAGCTTGGAAAATTTATTTGTAAACATTTAAAAAAAAAATCATATAAAAATGTGATTATTTAAAAGTTGACCAACAAAATTTTGAACTGTACCGTTCGTGGAAAATTATTAAATAAGTGTCAATACTGCATGAATGATAATTTTGTATATATTATTCGTTATTTATTTTTGGAACAACTTGGCAACTATGTTTTAAAGACTACAAAAATGCATAACAAATGTTATGTAATTAACCCTTAAATGCTCACAGTATCTTTAAAGATACAACCATTCAAAAATTTCCTACGACTTTATTTTAAGCTTAATCAAAATGAAAACTTCACTAGTGTGTTAAGAACTCTCAAGCGCTCTTTAATAAAATACATTTATAAATAAATATTTAGAATCGTACCTTTTATTAACCATCAAAGTCAAAAAAATTAAAAACTTCAAAATTAATTAAAAACTCAAGAATTGCGCTTTTTATGATATCGAAAAAAGGGCACATGTAATTTTAGAAAGTCTAAATAAAAGGCATTAGTGTTAAGAGGCAAATATAAGCTTTTGAATCATATATCTTTTTTGTTCCTAAGTCACTCCATTTTTGTGTAACGGTCAATTTAAAATTTTGAAAATTTTGGATTTTTGCTTATAAAAAGTGTAAAAAAAATTATTTGAAAAATCTTGGTACGCAGTTATTTAGCATTTCATATCATAAAAATACAATTTTATTCAAATCGAAGCTGTTGAGCATTTAAGGGTTAATGTTATACCATTTTTAAACAAAATTTTATTTTTATTTATTTTATTCCCTAAAAAATGAACGATTTCCATCTCATCCCAGCCTAAAAAACTTTTGAGTAAACTTTTTTTGTTATTTCTGCAGACATTTCACTTTGGTATACACTGCGTTTTTCATTGAGAAATGTTAATTTCTTTAAGATACAAGGACTTTTTGTATCAGCAACAGATATCCTTTAATCCTAATTGCTTTAAATTCTACAAGGTTACAATAAACATGTTACAAAATTATTCACTTGTCCAGTTTTAATGATTTCCTAAACAAGGGCGTACCAATTAACAGGCTTGCATTACACATAAATTACCTTGAAAACTTGTCAATAAATTTGCAACAAACTGACAAGGTCCTTTGAGTTTTTTTTTTTTACTGCAAGTAATGTATTCATTTTAGTCCTTTGGTAAAAATGTACAAATACACTCATTGTTTTAACTACAACATACAGAGCACTATGGTTTTGCGAACCACTTTATTTGGCCAAAATTACCAAAATAAAATTAAATATATTTATTTTGGTTTAAAGCAGGATTTGTATGGAAATCGTTTTATGTCTTTTTTGTAATATTAACCCTTCAAGGACAATTTAAAAAAAAATTTTGTTTTTTTAATAATATTATATTAATATCTAGTAAACTGAACTCTGGATTTAAGGCCTATTGCAACAGCATTTCGCCATTAATTTGAAATAAAACGGAATTTTTGAAGGAAATCAAGTTCTTAAAAAAAATCGTTTTCTTAAAAAATTCCAAAATCTGATACAGTAAAATAATCTGTAGAGCTCAAAGTATGTTTTTTAATTCATCTTATAACTACCCAGTCAGAAAAGGACTAACGGACCACCGCCGGAAAGGCACTTTAACAGGTGGTACAAGTGCTTGCAACAAGTGCTTTTCCAACCCAAAAATGATTACATCATTAGACAAAAGGTCCGTCAGTTCAAAAATTGACGGACAATCACTGGGGAAACAAAATGATCATCGTTGGCAAGATGGCCAACAAAAACAAAATTAAAAAAGTTAATTTATAATTTTGTTGGTCCCGCCGGGATTTGGACCCTGGCCGCCAGATTGGCAGCCGCGAGCTTTATCCACTGAGCTAACGAGATAGCTTAAAAACGTAAATGAATGATAACTGTTGGGAAACAGTTGCCTGCTCAAACATGTCAGCACTGGCATAAAGTTTGTTGGAATCATCTTCCCAATGTTGAGAAAAAAAAAGTGGGTCTTAAAAGAGCTTTTTTAAAAATTAAAAAAATAAATTTTATTTAAAAATATTAAAAAGTATAAAAAAATTACAAAAAATATGTATGCCTGGAACCGGGATCGAACTCGGAATCTACCGACTACAAATTTTTTTAAACAAAGCATTATTATTTTTATAAAATAAATGCTTTACCAGTTGTTAGATTTTTGAGCCGTTGACAATTTCTGACTGAATAGCACTGGTGAAACACTTTTTACCAACGTTGTCCGAATGGTCTCAGCCAATTCGTTGCCAGTGATTTTTTTGTGTGAACCACTGAAATTATTGTAAAACAAATACTGGCAAAACGATTTTTGGGAGCGCTGGTAAAGAGTCTTAAACAAGGATTCTGCCAGTAATATATTTACAATTCCTCGTTTGGCGAGTGCTTGGTTTTTTGTACCTTTGGGTATAATTTTCCATAAATTTTTTGAAGGTCTATCCACAAAATAATTTTTTTTCTGGTTTGCATGAAACACTTAATTCTTTTCCATGACGCCAATTTTTTTAAAAACTTTTAATATAAAACTTTTATTATACTAACATTGAGCTTTTTTTTAATACTTTTAATAGCTTTTTACATTTAAATACAAGAAAAATCATGTTAAAAACGTGTTTTTTGTCTCATTTTTATATTTGCTTATAAACCTCAATTTTAATATGTTATACACTGAGAGAATTATCTTCACTTCAGTAATAAATTTCTTCATAGCCTTAATGAAAATAGTCACTGGAACTCGTCCATTGAATCTTTTAATATAATCTATTATACACGTTTCATTAAAGTCAATGTTTATGAAAGGTTGTAGAATTAATGAAAAGTTTCATTAAACTAATGAATCAGTCCGACCATAAATCGTTTATAGAATTTATGAAACAGTTGCATAAAATTTTTTAATATTTTGAAGTTTCGTTGAATTAATGAAACTCTTCATGTATGTCTTAAACCTGCATTGGAACTAAGCCAATACACCGCTTCATATGATTTTTTAAACAATCTCATTCATGGCCAAAGTTCATCAAAAGGCTAAATTTAAATAATTTATAAAATATGTTGAACATTTGAGAATTAAAACTAAAATTTGAAATGTATAAAAATTAATGAAATTATGAAATTGTATTAAGGAATAAAAAAATTAAGTTTTTTAAAATAAGTTCATAGATCTAAATTAAATTTTCATTAAATTTATGAAGAGATAATTAATGAAATCGAATGAATTTTTTTTTAATGAAATTTTACGAATAAAAAGTTTATGAAAAATTTTCTTAATATTAATAAAATTTCTTTTATATAATAACTTTCTTCCTTGAATCTACGAAAAAAATTCTATGAAATAGTTCCATTAATATCATGAAGGTTAATTCTATCAGTGTATTTTAACGAAAAATGAGTATTTGCAAGATAAAGTGTTTTCTGTGAGATTTTATTCGTTCGGTTTGAGATCATGACAAATTTTTCTCTAAATTATCAGAAAAATTATAATTACAAGTTTGTTATAATTTTTATTAAAAATAAAAATTATGTTTTTTCGACCTTTAATTGTGCAATGAAAATGAAAATTATTCTATTCTATATTTCTTCATTAGGATATTGTCCTAACAAATAATCTATAGAGTTTTTTGTTTTCAAATTTATTATTTGACCCTTTTACGAATGTGTTGATAGATCTATTTCGGGAATTTTCTAGGTTCCCATCATCAGAACACGTTTTGAAAGCGGTAACAATCCCATGCCAAACATCAAACATTCATATGAACTAGCTTACTCACTACATGAGAACTAATATACATATGAGTTTGAAGTTAAAGATTATAACCATTGATCAAAAAATAAATTGAAAACTTGTTTGATGTGCAAGATCCACCTCTGGTGGATATTCAATACACGTTTTTTGTTTTTCTTTCCTTTTTATATTTTGTTTAGTTTGTAAACAAAACAGGGGAAGTAAACTTGGCGGTACTTTGCCTTTTTTATTTATTTTTTGATCAATGGTTATAATCTTTAACTTCAAACTCATATGTATATTAGTTCTCATGTAGTGAGTAAACTAGTTCATATGAATGTTTGATGTTTGGCATGGGATTGTTACCGCTTTCAAAACGTTTTCTGATGATGAGAACCTAGAAAATTCCCGAAATAGATCTATCAACACATTCCTGAAAAGGTCAAATAATAAATTTGAAAACAAAAAACTCTATAGATTATTTGTTAGGACAATATCCTAATGAAGAAATATAGAGTATGGCCTCGAACTTGAATAATTTTCATTTTCAAAAATTATAATTTTTATATGATAAGTTACTTTGACGTGTGTTTTCTATTAGAAAGCAATAGCAAAGAAACGAAAACCTAATGTGAAAAATTTTGACCAAGTAAAGTTACCGTTGAAACCATAGTGCATAGTTACTATCACTACTTGTTGTCCAATTTTTCACATTGATCAATAAGACAAGTTATATTAAAAACTGGATGCTGAACGGAAGTTTTACAATAATAACAGAATTGTAAAGAATTTAATTGCAAAAAAAATAAAAATACAAGATGAGGATACAAAATATATTCTCACATTTTTTGACACTGCAGGATACCAAATGACCAACACTACGAACGAGACTCCTACACACAATTGCCAAGAAGATAAAGACCAAGAAAAACCGGTAAACAAATGGGGAAAATCTTTTAGCCAAAAGGGTATTCATTTAACAAAAGAAAAAAACAACACCAACGCCACTAACCAAATGAAGAAGATGAAGTAAGAAAGATACAGTATGCGGTAACGGATGTTATTGCATACAAAAAAAAATTAAAGAACCAAAACGAAAAACTATATGAATTTGTACACTTGCACATTGCACCAATGATTAATTGCTTCCGATATGTTTCCAACAATATTCTTTGCCATTTTTTTTTCTGCGTGTATGTATGTGTGTGTGTGTTGCCTGGTTACTACATATTGCCCATAATTGTATGACCATCCGTAAAAAGAGCAACACACAAATTTACGCAAGTTTTTATTTTTACTTTTCGTTTATACAGCAATTTCCTGTAAAAATTTCTACAATATGTTTTTTCAGCCAAAAGGATATTATGGTCCATGGGAAAAATAATTTTATAATAGTTGGCCATCAGTTGAAACAAGACAATAAAGGACTAAAACAAACACACACACACACATACAACCTGTAAGGAGACTTTATTTATTTTTATTGAATTTATTATTTGTAATAAATGTGCAGTGTGAAAAACGGAAATTGATTTTATTATGGGATTTTTTCGGGTAGTAATACAGTTTGGAAAATTTGTTAGGAACAATTAATTAAATAAGGATTTTTGATGATAGTATAATGAAGTTTTAAAGTTGATTAATTAATTGATCATGGATTTAAACGAATTTTTTAAACCAAAGAAAATAATAATACATTAATTACCCTATGGGGAATGGGACCGGTCCTGCATGTGCCACATAATCGGTCGCTTCGTGCCAGAGACCGGTCCTCCCTATGTAAACAAATGGCAACTTTAACATTGTCTTGTCATAGGAGGGCGTCATTTGTCCTGCTTTAAACCACATAGCAGGACTAGCCAAAGATGGGCATACCACAATACTGTCGCGAAAGAGCCATGTCGTATGACGAATCCAAAAGGGACATACTGCAGCCCAAAAGGGACTTGTCAGAGAACTAACCCAAATGGAACCCACCACAGGACACCCCGAACAGGACTACCCAAAAGGGACCTATGTAGAAAGGACATGTTTATGAGATATGCTAGTTTATGAGATATTTTTGGACTTTTAGATTATTATTGAACCCCCTGAATTTTCGTTTTTTTGTCTTAATACTTTGGAGTTAAAAACTTTTAACTATTTCGAAATCTGCGGTTGTTAAGGCGTATATTTGAGTATACACAGAAATATTTATTACAAATTCAAAACATGAATTGCAAAAGAAAACAATTTAATAATTTTTAATGTAAAAAATGGTAGAAAATGAAACAATAAATTTCTAACTCATTAGCTTTTTCAAGTCAATATGTATACCAGTTAGGTGATATATCCTACTTCTACCAGTCAGATTTTTAGCAACAAAATTAGTAGATTCAGCAAAAGTTTTGCTAACACTTAGTAGATTAGAAATAAAAAAGCGTTGGTAAAAATTAATAAATTTTTTGCTGAATTTTAGTAGACTGAAAAAAACGCAAAAAATTTGTAGAAAACTTGTAATTTAGTTAATTTATTTGCTGAAAATCATAAAACATATTTTTGTGATTCTTTTAAAAATAACTTACAATAATTACGAAATATAAAAATTTTAATTTTCCCACTTTGACGACATGAATTAATTTAATATCTGAAAATATATAGAAATAAATATATATAACATAACAAAATTTTCTTTCAACTACTTACATCAATGGTTGTCTAAGGACGCAACTGGCGAAGATAATTATAGAAACGAAACGAAAAAATAAACAAACGAAACGAAAGAAACAACCCTTTTTTTGCAATAAGAAAAAGAAACCATAAAAATCTACCTAAGATGTGTGTCTTTGTCTTTCGCTTTACTCTGTCTACATGTCTGTATATGTTTGTTTGCAATTTGACCACACTAGATTATCAATCTATAAACATTTAGTTTAGAAATACATATTAAATTTAAATATTTTATTTTGTCTTTTATTTAATTAATAGACAATTATTTTCACAAGCCGGTGACAACGCAAAATTTAAGTTGTTTTAATCCTCAATTTTGTTTTATGTATGAAAAACAGATACAAAAATCTTCCATGGTTGATTTTTTTATATTATGTCTTACTAGAGTTGTACTTTTTGTATCATTTTCCTCTTCTCTACTACATATTGACATGCCGCGACATCTGCTTCATTCTGCGTATTCAATCTGGTTGTCGTCCACACTATTAATGTGCTTATCAGCACAATTTTTTTTAGCAAAATTAATTAGTAAAACATTAGTATAAGTAAAGCATTAGTATAAAACAGTTAAGTGCTGAATAAGTATAACAAAAATTTTAGCATAAAACACGATTTTAGCAAAAAATTTTGCTAAAAAATGGTATACCTGATTTACAAGACGTTTTACTAACTTTTCTACTAACTTATTTTTTTGAGTGTAAGCTATACAAAATATGTATATGGTGGAAGGGGAAGCATTCGCCACTTTCTTTTAAAGTTATGTCTTTACACCCGGAGAAAACTGGAGTGAGTTCCATAAATTTTCGCCCAATGTCCAATTTCATAAATAAATATGAAACATTTTATAAACAACAAGAATGATCAGCGCAGCGACTTTCATGCAAATGCATGTCAGTAGCTCAAAACCGAATTTGACCAAATATTTTTCCGAATCAAAGAATTTACAACAAAATGGTATCTATTTGTTTTTGCATATTTTCGTGTATTTTGTTATAAATAAATATTTTTGCTTATTTAGCTATAAATGCATATTTTGTCGTTTTTTGTTGAATATTTTGTAAAAATTAAAATTAATATTTAAATAAAACTAAACAAAAGAAAGCATTTGATCCTCATTTATATTAGATTTCATTTTAAATCCAATGCCCTCGAGTATTTAATCGGTTTTTAAAAATCCATAAATTTTAAGTGCATATTTTTTGCGTTTTAACGCATATTTTTGGATATTTAGCGCATGTTCTCGATTTTTTAGTGCATTAAAGTCGCTGCTCACAGAAAAAGAAGATGTCCTTACTTTTTTTTCAACTAAATCGGTTAGTTGAAAATTTTAAAACCTGCCAATTAAAAATTAATTGAATCAATTAAATATTTGCTCAAATTCGGAATTTGCTTGACATGTTGTTTATATTTTCGCTCAAAAGCAATATTTATGTATTTGTTTTTTGTATAAATGTTTATGTTTAGTGGTAGTAGTTAAAAATATTTTAAATTCATTTCAATTAGATTAGATCTTAATTCTTATTAGGTTTATTACTTTATTAAGTTGAATAATTTAGTTTCAGTTGTTTAAATCTGACTATTTATTTATTCTAAAACATTATGACAAAATTGATAATGTAATTTTTAAAGTTTAATTTCGTTTAATAAAAATTAAAATTTTTTTTTTTAATAGAAAGAAAATGCTAAATTAAAATTAAAAGTTATTTTAAACAAAAAATACTAATTTCTGCAAAGAAAAAATCAAAAAAAGTTTTGCCATACCCCTACGCTTCAATAGAAAGAAAAACACTAATTTATGTGTGAATTTGTTCACGTAATTATAAATAAATCTGTGAACTAAATGCTAATTTAGAGCGCACAACAAGCCGACATTCTGGCTTAAGTGTAAGTCTTCAGGGACTTGAGTCGGATTAGGGAAGCATTTCCCTTCTGCGAATCCTCTTTTCGACCTAACCTAATCTAAATGCTAATTTCATGCCGGCTTCAATTCAATGCCATAAAATTCAAGCTGTTAAAAAAACATTTGGTATGGCAACAACTTTTTAATCAAATGAATTATTATTTAATTGAAAAATAATCATCATTTTCAATTTATAACGAGCTTTCAACCTCCGTATATTTACAAAAATAAAGCAAATCAAACATATTAGCTAGGTTGATACTAGTATTTCGATCTGGCTAAAGATCTCATCAGAACCCAAAGTTTTAGAAAATCTAGAGCCTCTATAATAGGCAGAACTTTAACAAAAAACATATTAATCATCAATTTTGCTCCATTCAATTTCTAATTGAATTAGCAATTTTCGTTGTTGGCGGAACTTCAACAATTCAAGTTATTGAATCGGTGGTTTTCGTAATTGAAATGGGTTTTTATTTTTTTTGTGTGCTCTATGAATTTTTTTCTACACAAAAATTATAAAATACTAACTAATACAAGATATCATTCCTACATATATTGAAGCATTTCATAAATATCATGAAATTGATTTTGTTTTTTATAAAATGTTTCATAAATATTATGAAAAATGACATAAGAAAGAAAATCTATGAAACAACAACATAAGAAGTGAGATTGAATAAATCCTAACACAGATTATCACTTATAACTTTTTTTATGTTTAAAAGTGAACTTTTTTTTGAATCAAATTATGTTTTAAAAGGTCGCCAATTGATGTGTATAAATTATTAGCGAAATCGGATCATTATGTTGTTTACAAATGTACTTTGAACAAAAAGTGAAAACAAAAAAATAGCGTTTTTACAAAAAAAAAAATTTAAATTTCGCTGAAAAAAAAAAGAATGCTTAATTGTTCAGAACTCAGAAAAATTAAATTATATTAAGATTCTTTTTAAATTATTGATGAAGGCTACAAATCAAGTTTCCAATACTGTCACTTTTTTTTTGGAAATGGTCTGCTCCTATCAATTATGGCACTAAAGATGGCAAAAACAGCTCCTTTACTCACTTTTTGTTCAGCTTCCATTTGTAAACAAAGTAATGATCCGATTTCGCTAATAATTTATGCACATCATCTGGCGACTTTTTAAAAGATAACTTGATTCAAAAAAAAGTTCACTTTTAAACATAAAAAAAGTTATAAGTGATAATCTGTGTTAGGATTTATTCGATCTCACTCCTTATTCAATGTTACATGAAAGTAGAAAAAACTCAGTTTTTTTCTAAATATATATATACGAGTTTGTTACATATATGTAATGAATCATTTTCGTTCATTAAACTCTTTAAAAATTAAAACAAATGAAAATGCTGCAGTAGTTTTTGTTTCATTTTATTTCAAAATATATAAAGAATTTTTTTTTTTAAATCCCGAGTTTCATGCCGTAAAGGGTTATGTATGTAATTCCTTACTGAATCGATTTGTAAATTAAATTTTATTCATTGGGTTAGTAAAAAGTGTTCTCACAAGTAAAATATAAAAAATCTGAAAAAAGTTCAATTGAAAAAAGGACAATGCCAAAAACAAATTATTTGTTTCATGATTCTAAAATCGAGTGAGTGCACTTGCAAATGTAGTTAAAAACAAATGAAATTTTATTTGAAAAAAGGACGACTTATATTTCAGTTAATTCAACTAACATTGTCATTTGTTTTTTTACTGTTCAAAAAATTAACCTCAATTGTAGTAAAAATGAACCACATATGTAGTCAAAAATAAAAAAACATTTATTTGTTTTATTTTTTTTTAATAGAAATGATATTACTTGTGATAATATGTATTAAGGCTTTTAATAATATTATAGTAATACTAATTGGATTGCTAATTTTAGCTAATTCTGCTAATTTTTAACATGTTAGTAAATAAAACATATTAATTGTGCTAAGTTTTGTCATCTAATGGTTTTTTTGGTTCAATTCATTTAATTATTACAATGAATAGATTTTTTGTTGTATTTTATGGTAAAATCAAATGCATTCGCTGTTTTTAACTGTAATTTTAGTTGGTTTTTACTGCAAAAAAAAAACATCAAATTAATAAATTTGATATTTATTATAAAGGGTCCGCCAAATAACTTTTTTTTTTGAACTCCTGAACCAATTGGACTTTGTATGGCGTCATACCAAGGTCTTTATGCAAAATTCGTCTCAATGATGTATCCGAAATGTTTAATTGTTGAGAACGACGGTGAATTGATGTTGATGGCGCTTCACGCACACTTTCTGCCACAGCAGCAATATTCTCGGGGGTACGCACTGTTTTTGGCTTTTCACGCTTTGGTTTATCGATGAGGATGCCAGTTTCTTTCACTTTTTTCACAAGATAACGAACATACGGACCATATTCGTTCAGCGGAAGGATAAAACTAATTATCGGTCAAATCAGACATGAGCTAAGTTTTACCATTCACGAAATAAGCACTAGTTGAAAAAAAAACGTTAGATGGCGGACCCTTTAATTACCCGATGAAAAAACTTTATATATAATCATATATGTGTTGACATTATTATATATAATTGCATATGTGCCCATACGTAACGATATACATTTACATCTCATATATATTTCTATGAAAATGTTTAATGCAGAGCTATATATCATCATATGTCGTTATATCTCATGTTAAATATAAGTTGTTCTTTTTTATCTCATCATATACGTATACTTGATCGAGCTAAGTATGAGATCATATATACATACATATATAAATAGACATAAGTAAATATATGATACAATAAAAGCAAACAAATTCCATTAGTTTTATATATTACAATATATGGCATCACATAAAATTATATATAGAAATATATGTATTAAAATTAAAAAGAAAACTCTATCACTTTTATATATAATTATATATAAATATGTATGGTAAAAATTAACAAAAAATCTATCTTTTTTATATATTTATATAAAGTTAATGTAAAAAAAATATTGTAAAAAAAGTTAAAGAAAAAAAACTACAGTTAAAAGCAAAAGTTCAAAGTTAACAATAGTGCATGAGTATTAAAAGAACATTAAGTAAGAAAATCTTACAAAAACAATGTAAAGACCAAGTACCTTAAGAAAAGGCTATGTTAATGCTCAAAATCGAAAAATTCAAATAAAGCTAAAAAAAAAACAAAAAAAGTAAAAAAGCTAATTTGTGTTCTTTGTGATTATATATGTATAAACATATGTATATGGTAGAAACAAGAAGAAAAAACTCCATTACTTTTACATATAATTGTATATGGCATCACATATTAGTCAAATTGAAATTCCGTACAATTTTCCAATCCATTGATTTATTACTAAATTATTCATTATTATTTAGAATGTGAAATAAAATAGTTACGCGGATTTCCAAAGAATTTTATGAAGTTATATCAAATCTTATCAAATTACATATAACTTGATCAAATTATATAGATCCCTTTTTCGGATCAAATTATATCAGATGAGATCACATGGGATCTCCTTAAATAAAGTTATGTATGCTATCTTTCGGATCAGCAATGATATGATGTGATAATGAATTATATATATGACCATGGGCGGCTCCAGCAATTAATATACAAGAAAATTTCATAAGCCATGATGTACAATGACGTGCTTAATGTTATTTTGCACACTGAGGCGTATAAAATTTCCTCTTATATTAATTGCTGAAGCCGCACATGTATAGGACTATATATAATTATATATACCTATATCGGCACTTTTTTCATCGGGTAAACAGAATAAGTGTTTTGATAATGGTTATTTTGAGTAGATTTTTTGCAGTTATTTTTTTAAAATACCTTAAAATAACTATAATTTTTTGTTATTTTTATAGTTAAAGTTGTAATTGCTATTTTAATTGCACTTTTTGTATAAAATAAATGCAAAATCATAATACAGTAATTTGATGTGGTTTGTTTTTTTAAATGAACCACAATTTTATTTCTTTTACAAATGACTGTTTTTCACTTAAAAATAAAGATACTGCATTACAACTCAAAAAACTAGAAATATTTACAGCAGAAGTTCCTAAATAGAATGTAGTCAAATAAATTTATTTGCTACAAATCACAATGAATGAATTCACAAGAAATTGTGAGAAACGTTACTCAATAAAGCAAGTACATATATTAATATATTAAAAAAATATCAAAAGCTAGGTAAATTTAAGAAAAAGTCTAAAAATTTGTATTAATTCTGCATTCTATTTCTTTGAATAGAATTCAATAAAATTTCATTCAATATGTTCATGCACTGATAGAATTATATTGACTACAGTAATGAATTCTTACTTAGCTTTAATGGAAATTGTCACTGGAACTCGTCCATTTAAACTTTTCATAGAATATATGAAACAGGTTTCATTAAAGTCAATGTTTATGAAATGTTTGTAGAATTAAGGAAAATCTTCATAGAACTATTGAATCATTCCGACAAGGGAGCTTTTAATCGTTTTCAATACTAAGAAGTTTCCTTGAATTGATAAAACTATGCATGAATGTCTTGAAAAATGCATTGGAACCGCTTCATATGATTTTTTAAACAATTTCATTGAAGTCCAAATTTAATAAAAGGCTACATTGAAATAATAATAAAGCACTTTATAAAATATGTTGAACACTTCAGAATTAAATCTTAAAACTTTGAAATGTATGCAAATTTATGAAATTTTATTAATAAAATAAAAAAGTTACGTCTTTGAAATAATTTCATAGCTCTAAAGAAAATTTGCATTAAAAATAATAAAAATATAAATTTATCAAATCAAATGAATTTTTTTTTATGAAACTATGAAATTTTATGAAAAAAAAGTTTATGAAAAATTTCTTAACATTAAAGAAATTTCTTGGATTTAATGAAATTCTTCTTTAAATCTGCGACAAAAAATTCTATGAAATTGTTTTATTAATATCATAAACGATAATTCTTTCAGTGTGGAGTAAATTAAAAAAGAAAATTGAAACAATTTGACCTACTTAAAGTATTTTTTATTTTATTAAACTCTCAGAAGCATGGATGGTAATTAATTCTATGCGGTTAACGGTAAATGTAACGATATTTTCGTTTATTTCGGTAAATGTATTTTCGGGTTAACGTTATTTCAGTTATTACGGTAACGGATTTTTTTAGCGACAATGATATTTAGGTTATTTCGTTGTTTCCGTATGTTAGAGATAATGCTTTTTCAGTTATTTCGGCAAAGGTATTTTAAGGTTAACGTTATTTTGATTATTTCGGTATATAAAATAGGTTGGTAATATCAATTTACTTCGATATTTTTAGCCCCATCCTGTCTAAATTCCAACGACTGGCTAGTTAATGAAACTTTGTGAAAATATATCTATTTACAGCGATTATGTTTTCTGATCTCTTCAGTTAACTTCAGTAACGGAACAGTAACAGTAAAGGATAACGCTATTTCAATTATTTCGGTAACTGTATTTTAGCGATAACGCTATTTTAGTTATTTCGGTAAAGGTATTTTAAGGACATTGGTATTTTAGTTATATCGGTAACGGCATTTTACGGATAACGGTATTTCCATTATTTCTGTAAGGGTATCTTAGGAATAACGCTATTTAGTTAAATGAATTTTGAATCGATAACGGTATTTTAGCGGTATTGCCTGCCATCTCTGATCACAAGTAATACCGCTACTTAATATTACATATGTTATCGGTGGGATCTAGCACATGTAATCCTATACAATGACAATAAAATTGGCTTAAATAAATATAAAACATAAACAAATACCAAATACCTTTTATAGCAAAAAGTAAAAAGACGTCCATTTGGTAACCTAAATACCTACAAGGAAGGCATTCAAAGCTAAAGCCTCGATTTTGATGCGAATCATACACACAGAGAAATGAAGTGCCAACCGAATTGAAAAATTTATTTTATTGGAAACAATTTATAAATTCAGTTAGTTCAACGATATTTACATTAGATTTCTGAATATGTTGGATGTTGCAACTAAAATCCAGCTGAATTAATCGTGCTTTGTTACGAAAACTAATATTCAGTTGTAGCAAACGAATGAAATTCGTAATAACCGAATTTGAGTAGTAGTCACAGAATCTCAGTTGGCAAATAGATATATTTTTAGGAATTGTACACTCATATAAAAAAGTCAGTACAAATAACAGAGAAATAAAATTAAATGTTGCTAATATTAGACCAGCAGATCGTTTTTCTAATTTGAGCAAAATGTGACTATGATTTCTAAAAATAGTAAAAAAAGTTAGTAAAAGTTTCTAAAATTTAGTAAAATTTGAGTAAATTCTTAATGGAAAACGTTTTACTAAACTCAGCCAAATATTTTGTAAAACAAAATATTAGTGTTATATATACAGTGGCGGACAAAAGTATTCACAGAGCAGCAAACTTTATTTTTAATCTTTTATATTTTTAAAATAAAACCCAATAGCCGGATATGGTATTCAACAAAATTGTTTATTAACTTATAAATTATTAAAATACTACAAAAAACTTATTCTCAGTATGTTATATTATAAGAAAAAACTAAATATGTAATTCAAAGTATTATTTTAGGCGGACAAAAGTATTCACACAGCTTCAAATGTTTGTACAAAAAATAAAATTTCACATGATTTAATACTTTGTGGAGTAGCCTTTCTTTGCTATGACTTCTTTTAATCTTTTTGGCATAGAATGGACCAATTTCTTCGTAACATCAGCTCCAATATTTTGCCAATTTTTTTTTTAAATACAACATGCTTAGTGTTAGTTTTTAAACAAATTAAATGAAACATGTAAGGATCTGTCAGTAGATAAAAGTCTGCATTAAATTAACGGAAAAAGGCATTTTTAATCGTTACTTTACAAAAATAGTTTCATAAAAAAATCAATGAAGACGTTACTTTAAAAAACTAGTTTCATAAAAAGTATGGAGTTTTTCATTAATTTTAAGAAAACTTTCGTTCAAAAAGCTTCATTAGCTTACAGAAAATTTTCATTATTTTTTGTCCACTAAAATTATTTTGTGTAGAAGCTTGACAAATTATGCATGCCGATTATGCAGAGTATCGAATAATAAGACCAACTATTCTTGAGATATGCAAAAAAAAATAAATAAAATATTTAGAAGTAAAAAAAAAAGTTCATAAAAAAATGTTCACCCTTACTGTGAGAATTATCTTCAACAATGAATTTCTTCATATTCTTAATGAATATTGTCACTGAAACTCGTCCATTGAAACATTTCATAGAATCTATGAAACAGGTTTCATTAAAGTCAATGTTTAAAAAATGTTTGTAGAATTAATGAAAATTTGTATAAAACTAATGAATCATTCCGAAAATGAAGCGTTTATAGAATTTATGAAACAGTTTCATAAAATAAGAAGCTCCTTGAATTAACAAAACTCTTGATGAATGTCTTGAAAAATGCATTGGAACTAAGCCAATGAACTGCTTCATATGACTTATTGAACAATTTCATAAAGGGTCCGCCAAATAACTTTTTTTTGAACTCCTGAACCAATTGGACTTTGTATGGCGTCATACCAAAGTCTTTATGCAAAATTCGTCTCAATGATGTCTGCGAAATGTTCAATTATTGAGAACGACGGTGAATTGATGTTGATGGCGCTTCACGCACACTTTCTGCCACAGCAGCAATATTCTCGGGTGTACGCACTGTTTTTGGCTTTTCACGCTTTGGTTTATCGATGAGGATGCCAGATTCTTTCACTTTTTTCACAAGATAACGAACATACGGACCATATTCGTTCAGCGGAAGGATAAAACTAATTATCTGTCAAATCAGACATGAGCTAAGTGTTACCATTCACGAAATAAGCACTAGTTGAAAAAAAAACGTTAGATGGCGGACCCTTTAGAAATTCAAAATTAATACAAGGATATATTGAAATAATAAAGCACTTTATAAGATATATTGAACACTTGAAAACTAAATCTTAAAACTAAAGTTTGAAATTAATGAAAAATGACATTATGAAATTTTATGAAGAAATAAAAAAAAAAGTTTTTTGAAATAATTTATGAAGACATAATTAATGAAATCGAATAAATTTTTTTTTTTATGAAACTATAACATTTTATGAAAAAAAAGTTTATGAAAAACTGCTTTGTATTAATAAAATTTCTTGGATATAATAAAATTCTACATTGAATCTAGGAAAAAAAAATTTATGAAAGTGATTTAATTACTATCATGAAGGATAAATCTTTCAGTGCAAATGGAACAGATGGATCCGCGCCTGTGTTAGATCAAATAATTTTTAGCTTTAAAAAAATTATATTATTACTATTTTTTTTTTTTCTAATTTTAGCAAATCGAGTTTCAGAAATTAGTTAAATTAGTAAGAAATTTAGTAGTTTGTAAAATAGGAATAACATACAATTTTACTAAAAAATAACTTTATACTAAAAATTAGTATAATAATGAGGTTGAAAACGGTTTTACTAATTTCCATACTTACATTTTTATTTTCTGAGTACAGAAAAAATATTTAAAGATCGGACTTAAGGCTGAAAATGAAGTTCAAATAACTGCCAATTTTTAATAATTACGAAAAATAACCTTCCCCTTTTTAGTCCTCTAATTCCCGATAAAGCCTAAATGCCAAAGCAAGTTGGTCTTCAAATTTCTTTAACTACACAGAGAAAATTACTTGAACGATTTTAATGAAATTTGTTTAACCAAACTAATGAAGTTTTCTTCACAATGTGAATGGAAAATTTCTTAAACTTTATGAAAAAGTTTCATAGTTTTAATGAAACTTTATCATTTTTTATTAAATTTTATGAGAAACTTTAACAATTTAATAAAAAGTTTCAATGGACGAATTCCAGTAACAATTCATTGATCTAATGCAAAAATGCATTGATATTATACAGATAATTCTCTCTAAATTTCATCCAAATTGAAATGTTTATCTTAGAATACTTTCCTTGTTAATATTGAAGGAAAGCAAAATCTAACAAAAATAACAATTTATGTAGAAGAATAAAAGGAATTCATATTTTCTTTCACTCCATACATTTCACTCAAATAAATGAAAAGAAAGAAAAAATGATAAGAATGTTATACAAGAAAAACTATTTGCAAAACTAGAAAATGATAATGCAAACATTTTTTCAAGCAATACAAATAGTTTTAAGCAAAAGAAAAAAAAACACATTGTTAAGCAATTTTACGACAATTTGCACCAAAACGAAACAACAATATCCTTGATACAATACCGAAAAAAAACTAATATCCTATATTTACTCAAAATACATCCATACACACGGTAAATCATTGAATATTGAAAGGATAAAAAATTCCAGAACATGTATGTTAGTTAGGGTGCTTCAACATTCTAGACGTAGAAATTTTAAACCGCTTCATGGCCCAATCAATGTGAACAAAATTCGCTTAATAGCAATAAAATTTCGACTATACTCAGTGTAGAAACGGTTATGACATGTCATTACTTTTTTCACTATTAGTAATGACACCAGCTTACTATCTGCATTACGTTAACACAAATAATAAGGACTTACTAATAGCTGGTTCATTAGTTCACTAGTTCAATAACATTATTTCAATACAAAAATAACGCGTTACCCATCTGTACTTATTTTTATCTTTCCTTTTATATAAAGTAATGATTTAAAAATTTTTTGAAAGTCTATTTTTAGACTTTTTATTTTTTCTTAGTACATATATAACTACTTATTTTTGATTTTTTGTAGGCTGAAAAGTAATAACATTTTGTGCAACAAGGCATTTATGTTTCTATCTATCAAGTATAACATGTCGAGTTAGCTCAGATGGTAGGGCGGTTGTCTGACAACCAGGAGGATCGGGTTCGAACCCAGTGTGGGCAACTTTATTAAAAAAAAAAACTTTCAATAAAAAAAATATTTTTTTATTAAATTTAGTTTGCTTTTTAAATTTTTTTCGACTCATTATTTTTGTCCATACTGGTAAGCATATTGGTAACCACAAAATTTTATATTTTTAAGTAATGATATGTCATTATTTTGCGCTACATCCATATATAAAAGTAATGAGAATTGTAACTACTTGACATTACCACATATGTACGTATATAACTAATAATATGGTAATGTTTTTCTACACTGGCTAGATTAATAAAAATTCAAAATTTTTAAAATGACTCTTGTTAAATTTAATACCATTGAACCAGATATCTCAATTATATAAAGTATTTTGGTTACAATTACAATTTTAAGGTTAAACTTTTAAATGAAATATCGGTTTTCATTGTTTGCAAATTAAAATTATTATTTATTTTACAAATTTTTAAAGGCTTTAATTTAAAATTTAAAGTTCAAATAAAACAAAAAAACGAACGATTTTGAATACCGGAATAAGTTCAGACACCCCAACGTTAAATAGGCATTACTAGGCATTATTTTTAACTTAATACAACTACAATTCCTTAATAAAACGCCAGTTTTAATGATACTCGAAATACATTTTTTTGAATACCAAAAAGACTAGAAAGTATTCTAAGATATTTAATACCTACTACCTTTCAATTGATACCTAATTTTTCTACAGTTCCTTTAAATCAAACGTAATAAACAGAAAAAAAATAAAAGGAGGTAGGTTTGAACCCTCTTTGTAACGCCAACGCCTAAACATGATAATGGACAGCTAAAAAAAAGCACGGGTCGCTTAAGTTTTTATTATATACAACATATGTGAAGTTTATTAAGATCTGCCGGTCCGGGTCGGGATACCTCCCTTGTTAGTTAATTTTATTTAGCCAAAATAACTGGTGTAGGGCCACATATATTCCCTTAATATAATATTATTAATATTCCCAGTGTAGAAACGGTAATGACATATAATTTTGTTTTTATGTATGAATAGTTATGACTAGTTATTTTTCCCATTATTACAATACAAAAAATAGTGCGTTACCCATAACTTCTTATTTTCATCATTATTTTCAATATAAAGTAATGATCTAAGAATATTTTCAATCATTTCATCCAAATTTTTTTTTTAATAATATTTTACCTCAATGTATCGACAATTTTTGAAATTCATTATATTCAACTTTGGATAGGAAACGGTTAATTAAAGATGTACAAAAAAAAGTACTTGCATATCATTTTGGTCATCACTGTAAGGCCATGTTTGAGTCTAGAAATATACCTTATGACTTTAGTTTTGAAACATTGTTCAACTTTTGTATATATTTAGCAAGTCCGTCTGTCTTCTGTATTTAAGTATGTCTGTCCTTCCGTTAGCCTGCCCTGTTTATCATTTTGTAGTTTTTGTTTGTGTGTTTATTGTTATTATCACTTTGCTTCCTTTTATTGTTTAGTTATTGTTGTTGTTGTTGTCTTACAATATTATCAACACTATATTTTGTAGTTGTAATTGGGTTTCTTTCATTCTCCTGTATTCTCTTCTCATTATTGTTTTGTTGTTGGGTAGTTATGAGTTTTTATGTACTACTACAATATTTATGATGTGTGTTATTTTATTTTGTTTTAATTTTTTTCTAATTGTTGTTTTTGTCTTTATATTTGTTGTTTTTGCAAAGTCTTTATTGTTATGAAAGTGCGAATGCCTAATTGTTTGCACTCTTGGACTACTTCTTAAAATCAATTACTTTTTTCAATGACATGTAATTGTAATTCACATATTTCAATTCCATTTGCATATAATTAGTAATTGATATTATTTCAATTACAATTACACGAACTTGTAATTGACATTTTCTCAATGCCAATTACATTTTTTTCTAATTGAAATTTTGATTAATTTTAATTACAATTACATGCAATTGTAATTGAGTTTTTCAATTACAATTACACATAATTTGTAATTGAATGTGTAGTTAATAACAAAATGTAACAATTAACGCCCATGTCTGATAATTACTAAGCACTTTGATAATATTCCACTAGTTTTTTTCTGCGTGTACTAGTTTCAGCAAAACGCGTGTTTTGCATTAAGGTGTGAATGGCATCCATATACGAGTAACTTTTCCCCTTCACCAAACTAACCCAACACTAGTTAGTTTTCTCATCTGGCAACACCTTTAGTCGTAAATTATTTCAACTCGCGAGAAAATTGTTAAAATTGAAGTGTTAAAATAAAAATAGTATTTTAAGTGCTTTAATTAAAGAAATTTATTAATTTTTTAAAATAAATTCTTTAAATAGGTCGTAAAATTTGTTGTAAATATAAAAGTTTATTAATGCAAGTGGTTTTTATTAAAGTACAACACAAAAAGTTGAGGCAGCCTCTCGGGGCCAAATGTTGTGTTTTCTTAATTCAAGTGTTTAAAATGTAAAAAATCCAGTTTTTTTTTTGTAATAATTTAATAAAATATTTATTAATACATAATTAAATTAAAAAAAAAATTATCCTGGCAGAGGTAATTCATAAAAGTTAAACAATTGAGCCTCCTTTGGGCAAAGTACTGTGGTGTTGTTGTTGTGCAAGTGCAAATGAAATATGTACATAAAAGAAAAAAAAACAACAAAAACAAAAAATGACACCACTAGTATTGTGAATTGTTATTGTTTTTTACTAGATAACAAAATTGATCGTGATATTTTTCTTCCATATGTTGAACTTATTATTATTATTATTATTCAATGACAATGTAGAAGTAATGGAGACAGTTTCAATAAAAATACATACACTGAGAGAAATTTTAAGGTGAGTTAGATTTTACTAGTTTTAATGATCAAAATGCTCTCGTTTGCTATGTTTGTTTAGTCCAATTGAACCCAAAAAGTTAAGTTTTAGCTTTTTGTTTTAAAGTTCTTTTAAAGTAGATTAAAGAGTGAAATATAGCAAATTTAATTCAAACCAGCTTTAAATTTGCCCAAATCTGTCCAGCTTTACGAAATATAACGTTTTAGCATTTCCCCAAATACTATTTGAAGTCTTTTAAAAACGAACTCTGACCAACGCTGGTTTCAATTCCAAAAATTTATTACTGAATAAATCGGGTGCATATACTGAAGAAATTATATAAACTTTATTTGATATATATTTGAGTTGTTGCCTATTAAAAATTCATAAATTGGGTATATATTATCACCTATTTAGGAGCTTACCAACACAGTTTTTGTTTTGAAATACTAATACATGATTTTTAAATATTTCGGAATCATTTTTTTTTTTAAAACAATTGAAGTATTTTCCCGAATGATATTTGGACATTTTCCATAACGGGAAGTTTTATAGAATAAGATGGATTTATGAAAGGTAATAGTTGTTTTTTAGAATTTTTTGACCATATTTTCTCGCGATAAAGAGCAGAAAATTTTGAATTATTTTGATTAATATTAATTTCGATGTGTTTATTCAGAGTCTGCTTTCCAAAATTTGCTGGTCTTCATTGCGAGAAAATCGGAATTAAAAACTTGAAAAATTGCATTTTTGATCTCTTTTGCAAGTCCATACATTTTAAAACGGGGTTTTAAGATATTTGAATATTTTAATTAGATTATACATTTCCCTGTAAACCTAAAAATGCTTTTTAAATTTCTAAATCTTTCTTAATTTATTAAACATTATAAAAAGTTTAATAAATTCGCCAAATGTCAATCAAGCAAATACATTAAAACCCTCTTTATAAAGTTATATAATAACTCAAAAAGTATATTTGACTGTAAAAAGATAAATGCATGTTTAAAAACACCAATTCCGAAATACCATGTTTAAGTATTTGGCATCAAAACAGTTTTGGTAAGCGTAAGCTATCAAATAAGCGACAATATATATACCCAATTTATGGATTTTTATTGTGTTAAAACTCAAAATCTATATCTGATACAAGAATATTAAAATCATTTTTACATGATTTGTTCAGTGATAAGTTTAAGGAATGGAAGCCAGTGTTGATCAGAGATCGTTTTAAATAGACTTTAAATATTCTTGGGCGAACGTGGTCATATCGTGGGTTAACATTGCTATATTCTTTTTATAATTAAAGCCTCTAATTTTACCGGAACTACTTTTTGTTAGAAAAATTATACTTTAGTTAATATATTTTCTGAAAATCTTAACATTTTTTTTGTTATTCTTTTAAAAATAAGTAACAATACGTTACAAAATACAAAAATGTTGATAATGCCACATTGACTACACGAATTAATTAAATATCTGAAAATATATAGAAATAATTATATATAAGTAAATTTTCTTTCAACTACTTACATCAATGGTTGTCGAAATGGCGGCATCCTTCTAGAAACGAAACCAGAAGAAATAACAAAATATGAAATATACAACCCTTTTTTTGCAATAAGAAAAATGAATCATACAAGCTGTGTCCTTGTCTTTCGCTTTAGTCTGTCTACCTGAACGTATATTTGTTTGCAATTTGAACACACTATAGTCATTTAGTTTACAAATACACATTTAATCTTTATTAAATTTAAATATTTTATTTTGTCTTTAATTTAATTAATATACAATTACTTTGACAAGCTGGTGACAACACAAAATTTAAATTTTTTTAAGCCGCAATTTATATGATACGATACACATTGTTGGCGTCCTTTTGTTTCATTATGTACACTAAGGAAATTATGTAGGTAAAGACGACAGTAATTGTAGTTAAAAACAAATGAAATTTCACTTGAAGAAAGGGCGACTAACATTTCATTAAATTCAACTTACATTTGGCATTTGTTTTTAATGTACTGTTCAAAAAATTACTAACAATTGTACTAGTAACATATGTTAGTAAAAAATAAACAAACATTTATTTTTTTTATATTTTTTTTTTATTTTTTTAAATAACAAAAACCGAATGTAAAAATGAATGTAAAATCATAAAACAGTCATTTGATGTGGTTTGTTTTTTTTAAATGAACTACCAGGTTAGTAAAAAGAATTTAATTGTTTTTGCAAATGACTAACATTTACATTGAAAATAAAGAAACTGTATTACAACCCAAACAACTACATATTTTTAAAGCAGAAGTTCCCTGAGTGTACTACTTGGAAGCACCTTATTGTATGCATGTATAATATCTTGGTATGTATTTGTATCTTTTAAAATAGATTATTATTATGGTTGATAGTTACGTCACTTCCCTTGATTTTTTTTTTTTTTTTGGTAACAACATATCAAACTTTGTACCGTAGACAAGAGCTTTTATTTGCTAAATAAAGGATACACAATGTAAAAAGCAAAAAAAAAATAAATAAACCGTAAAGTCAGTTAAAAGGAAATTCATATTTGTTTAAGAATGTTATTTTGGTAAGAGCACCTTGTGAGTAGTTTGAGGTGGTATTTATACATTCAGTTTTTTCTTTGCAATATTTTGAACAAAATTCCTTTAGTGTTATGTGAACCATACACATAGGATACGCATTTTTTGTTAACACTGGAGTTTAACAAAATAGGAAATACTTCGTCCAGACTAATAGAAAATGTGCTTTTTTAGCAACCCAAACGGAAAGTTATCTAAATTCATGATAAAATTTAACAAATATTAGATTTTTTCCTAAAAAAAAAGGTAGATTAGATTAGATCAGAAGGCACTATGCACCGCGACCAATGTAGGTCTTTTGCACTGCCTAAAGTTACCTACAGATTCAAGCTACCTATAAAGCCAATTATCCTATTAGGCAAAATGTTCGCGATGTCGGAAGGAGAAATGATGCGATCACCTAGAAACCTAAATCTCCTATAACAAAGCCTGGGACATTCGCAGAGAACATGCTCCGAGGTCTCAGACACTATCTCACAAAACCTACTCATGTCCGTGTCCGATTGACCCTTCTTGTGCAGATGGCATCTGAGATTACAGTGTCCAGTTAAGTACGACGCTAGAGTCCTCAAGGTAGGAAAACGTTTGAAATTTATATAAAATCCTGAAATTATAAGCCCTACTATAATCATCATAAATTCCAAATAGAAAATGATAATATAAATTAAAAATGTTTACCATTAAATTGAAGCAGCTGACTGCAGTTTAAATTCTTGACTTTATCTACGCCTAATGATTGCTTTTCGAATCATGAAAATGCACTACAACCATTTGCTCTACGAAGTTTTTTTTTTCAAATTTATAACATTTGTTGGATAGTTAAATGTCATTTTCTATATAGGATTTATGTTAAGTTTTATGATGTTAAACCGAACTTCAAACAAACTTTCAAATTAAAAAATACACAAAATATTTGCATTTTCTATTTTATTTTACTGTTAAATAAACACTCTTGAAATATAACATCGAAAAAGCCAATTTCCTCTGTTCCTAGTTCAGTAACCTTTCAACAAGAACGTATTTGTATCACGCTGATTAAATTTTTAGAAGATTTATTGGGGAGAAAAACTTTTTTGAAGTTATGAACAATAGTGATGCTAACATTTTTGAATCAAAACGTCTACTTTTTTAACTATCTTATGCGACAAAGCGCTTTAAATGCAATAAAAAACCATTATTTTAGGAATATAAAACTTATTTGATATTACATTCGTTTTGCTTAGAATGTGTTGAAGATAATTAATTTTTTTAGTACTAATTTATAACAAAAATCACTTTTGCCAACAATTTTGAATAACTTTATGCTAAATTGTAAACAAAAAAATATGAAGAAGTAATATTTTTGGCTAAAAACGTTAATATTACACTGAGAGAATTGTCTGCATGATATAATTCATTTCATTAATGCAGTTTTGCATAAAATTTAATGAAAAATTGTATATTATTTATTAAAAATTGCATAAGCATAATGAAAAAATTTCATTAAAGGTAGTTTCAATTAAACTATGATGCTTTTGGACGAAAATCAATGAAGTTTTTCATATTTGTTAAGTTTTTCATAAATACTATGAAACTTTTTCTCTGAATGTATTCAAAACTGTTATTAAGCTAAACAAATATTTATCTAAATAGCTTTAAAATGTTAAACAATTTTTTTAAATAATTCTTGATCAGGAAATTTGGTCATCTTTTTATTTAATCAAGTATTTTTTAAAAACATAGTTTTAATGTTTTAATGTTATCAGGTAAATCTAAATTTTTAAGGACCATTTTCGAGGTCTTCTTCTGGTGGTCTGGAAAATATCCTTTAATATTTCTCGTCTTGATTATACAATAATGAAAAGTATTTGGAAAAGGTTGAATCTATTAAAAATAAAATATCTGCACTTAGAATACTAAGACCACTGCAAATGTAGTTAAAAACACATAAAATTTCACTTAAGGAAAGGACGACTTACATTTCAGTAAATTCAATATTGTCATTTGTTTTTTAATGTTAAAAAAAATAACCACAATTGTAGTAAAAATGAACCACATGTTAGTAAATAATTAACAAACATTTATTTTTTGTTTTTTTAAATAACAAAAAAACTACTGTAAAAAATGATTGTAAAATCATAAAACAGTCATTTGATGTGGTTTGTTTTTTAAATGAATTACCAGGTTAGTAAAAAATTTAATTTGTTCTACAAATGAGTAACATTTACATTAAAAATAAATAAACTGTATTACAACCCAAACAACTACATATTTTTAAAGCAGAAGTTCCCTGAGTTTACTTCAATAGTGTGTCATGAATTATTTTGCAATGTATATGGGATTAAAAAAGAAAGGTAATCCACTTCGAAAGACGGTTTTATGGGCTTTTTTGCTATTATATTTTCACAAGTGAGAATATTTCTTTGTCAAGAAGAAATTTTGTTAGTGTATAGATAGTTTTTTATCCTTTTTTATATTGTCATATTATATTGTCATTGCTACAATGTAACCCAAAAAAAAACCAAAATCATGTGACATTTCCGTTTCCCGTTCCCGTTGTACTGTTTTTATGTTTCGCCCCGCATTATTTGTTTAAATTTTTTCTCAAACTTCTTGTTACATTTTTTGTTTCAACAATTGCAAAAAACATGAAACGAAAATATGTATTTTATTCCAGAACAAATGGAAATTGTTTACTAATCCCCCTCTTTACAGTTTCTCCATTACTTAGGAGTATGAATGATTTCTTTCGTTTTGTATTATTGCATCAATCATGACAATTCATTGCTTAACAATTGCATGTCACAGTAATAACGGCAACAACAACAACGAGAAGCAACATAACAACAAATAAAAAAAAAGGGATCAAGGCGGAAACTCTGAATGTATTAAGGAAAAACAAAATGTCATTGTATTAATATTTATTTTTTTTTTGTATTTCGGTTTGAAACACTTTGTTAGTCTAATAACAATTCAATTGCATTAGATTTTTATTTTACTCAAATTTTAATTGAGGATTACATGGGTTTTTTGTTGTTATCGTTTGTATTGTATTTGGTTTGGCTTGGCCCGTTCCTTTAACATTTGAGGGATCATGTAATTGCCAAAAAGATGGATCTATTTGAAATAACAAACATTAGAACACATGACAAATTGTAAAGATGTTGTATAATGTTTATTTGTTGAACTAAAAGTTGTAAATAGAATTTAGAATACGAGAATACGATAGAAACGGAAATCGATTTAATTGGATTTTAAATCAAAATAAAACATCCGGTTTAAAAAAATAGTTGATATATTAAATCCAAGTGACATTTTCATAATTGATTAAAATTTAAGCCGTTTGGAAATTCACAACACTGAGAGAATTTATATCATTGCAGTAATAAAATGTTTCATAAAACTTTTCAGTATATCGATGAAGTTATATTGAAATATAGCGATACCGTTATTTAATTATACCTTTATTTATTTATATATTTATTTATTTCTTTATTAAAAAAATTAAACAAATTTGATATCTCTATTAAAAATTTCATACATTTATGGGAAAGTCTCTATAAAAAAAACAAGTTTCATACAATTTACAAAGCGTTTTATTAATGTAAAGAAAATGTTTGTTGATTTGTATGGAAAATTTGCATTAATACAATAAACATTTCATTGCATGAAATTTCATGTAAAATTAACGTCATAGATCCGTCATATATTTTTTAACCACACTTTGCAAATGTATAGACTTTTTTGTCTTAAAGCACACTCTAGTAAAACTGTTAACAATCAAAGTTGAAACTTTGGCAGAATATGAATCCTAATCCTAATGATAATGATAATACCTCAAAAACTTTAAATTCTGTATAACTTTATGAACAAATCTTGATTCAAGAATATATGAAAATTTATTTTTTTTTTTAATTAAAAAATAATCCTGGTTTAAGACCAATTTATTAAATTATCATATGACAACCCTGACATTATAATTTTTATAAGTGTGTTAGTATTTAACAAAAACTAGGCATTATGCATGTTTTGAGTAAAACGGATTAAATTTTGGCATATATTTAATTTTTTTTATTTGTCAAAAACTACACTCAGGGAACTTCTGCTTCAAAAATATGTAGTTGTTTGGATTGTTATACAGATTCTTTATTTTTAATGTAAATGTCTGTCATTTGTAGAACAAATTAAAATTTTTACTAACCGTGTAGTTCATTTAAAAAAACAAACCACATCAAATGACTGTTTAATGATTTTACATTAATTTTTTACAGCTGTTTTTTGTTATTTAAATATAAAAAGTAATTGTTTGTTTATTTCAAGTATATCTCAAGTATTTAAATTTTTTCAAAAGCTCGAGATTTTTTCACGGTTTAAGTTTTTAAGAAAATTTAAAAATTAGAAAAGTATGCAATTTTGAAGAGCGATGTATTCAAAAGTTGTTCTCAAATTTCTCTAATTCAAAAAGCACTAGATTTTTGATGCAAAAGCAATTTTTGGATGCATTTTAGAAATTGTTTTCCCCCTTCAAAAGTTTGTTTAACATGCATCAATCAAAAATGATAAATATACTTTAAGAAAATGTTGAGCTAAAATGTCACACCCTTCCAGGGGGGTTATTAGCGGTTCAAAAGTCTACAAATTTATATAGTGGAAAAAATTGCACGAAAATGTTTCTGAAAAATTGGGAAATGAAAATCGGAAAACTTTCTAATTGACTAACAGCCTTAGGTATTTTTCATCGTACAAAAAATATTTACCTGTTGAGGACCACTCAGCTGGGCTGCAGTTATTATTTTGTGACATATTTTTTGAAAAAACGAAAGTGTTGTCCACTCAATAACTACGTTTGACTAAAATAAAAAAATAAATGATTTTATTGCGATTTCTTTCCCAAAAAACATTAAAAGTCCTTTAACTCCAAATAAATATATTTTTTTCTTAAGATATAAAGTTTTCATACTATTTTGAGAATTACTTTACTAAGAAAAGGAATTGTGTTAAAAAAAACCCGGCTTAACCCACTGTTCCAAAATATGCACAACTTTTGCACTTCTAGATAATCCAATAAATACCAAATTTATTGTATAAGTCCCTACCAATTTTCGCTTTAAATGTAGACACGTCAGCAAAAAACATAAAAATACCATTTTTTGAAATTTTAATTTTATTTTTCGGAATTCCGGGATTATTGCTAACAGCAAATCTTAAATTATATCATAAATTTCACATGTGTAACTTTAAAGTCTATTTGATTCCAAACATTTATTCCAAACAATTCGTTGGATTGTGTCCATTAACAAATATTTTATTGAAAAGTGAAAATTTACATTTTAAAAATACCGCCATTTGTACGTTCCTATTAGAAGTTCCCAAGTTTTTGTGCTACACTCATAGAAATATGTCTGTCAAAATAGCAGAAAATGTCAAAATAGCAAAATTGTTTAAAATGGCAATGAAGGTAAATGTAATAAAAAAAGCAGAATCTTTTTTCTTAATAGTAGTATAAAAAAAAAAGCAAAAAAATCCGTAAAACCGTTAGTAATCCAACTAACGTCACCTATGCTTGTTTAAAATTTTATTAAAATCGGGCCCTACGAAGCAATGGCCGAATTATTTTTAAAAATATTATGATATATGCCACTGAGGCCTTTTGAGGGTTAATAAAATAGAAGACCAATTAACTCAGAAAGTCGATTCGATGAAACTTTTTTCACTTTAGAATTTAAGTCTGTGCAAAAAACCTTGCCGAGTAGTGTTATTAATTGAACAAGAATTGTGTTATAATATATGGCCAACAATGCTCTCAACTTCCATTCGTAAACTCAAATTTTTAAACATAAAATAAATCATAGAAAAAAGTTAGCAAAAATCTGCAGAAGTTTTATGTCATCACAGAGTTAAACATAAATTTAATTTTCAATTCCTAAAAGACAAGAATTTTTTTATGTCAAAATAAAAGTTGATAATAATTTAAATGCACATGAATGGACAAAATTACACGTGGCTTTTTGAAAATGAAGGATAAAAATTGAACTGTAGTAGTTTTTGTTAAATATATGTATTTATGAAGAACTGGAAATAAAATAGGACGTTATACTTACTAAGGGTGACCATTCGTGCTGATTTGATCAGTACATGTACTCATGAAATAATCCTGTACTGATTTTTTTTAATTTTCTACTGATTGTACTGATTTTCAACATTTTCAAAAATTACACCACTCAACAAATTTCAACTTTCTGCAGAACCTCTCTTTCGAAATACATATTTTTTAATAGACTTAGGTACGCTGAATCAAAATCTGTAGAACATTTTTTTTCTCTCATTTGCAGTTTTCGAAACATCGCGGTTTTTT
>CM037853.1:206286766-206313795 GCA_021234595.1 Delia radicum
TTTTAAATAACAAAACCGAATGTAAAAATGAATGTAAAATCATAAAACAGTCATTTGATGTGGTTTGTTTTTTTAAATGAATTAATTTGTGCTACAAATTACTGACATTTACTTTAAAAATAAAGAAACTGTATTACAACCCAAACAACTACATATTTTTAAAGCAGAAGTTCCCTGAGTGTTTGGGGTATGTTAGGGAGAAGCTCGGGTCGTGGAGGGAGTAAGAATTCTCTCTCTATTGGGAAAACTCTCTTGGCCAACGACAGGCTAAGAGATTAATTTCTTTTTCCAGTGCAGGATCGAGGAGACTCTTTGTCCCTCGGGAGGGGTGACTTGAGAACCCTGGTGTCTTACCTGACTGGACACTGCAATCTCAGATACCACCTGCGCAAAAGGGGTCTTTCGGACACGGATGAGTGTAGGTTTTGCGAACTGGTAGCTGAGACATCAGAGCATGTTCTTTGCGAATGTCCGAGGCTATGTGAAAGGCGTGCCAAGTTTCTTGGCAATCGCTTTGTCTCCCCTTCGGACATTATGAAGATTTTGCCTAATAGGATTATTGGCTTTATAGGTAGCTTGAATCTTTAGGGTAACTTTAGGCAGCACAAAAGACCTAAGTTGGTCGCGGTGCATAGTGCCATATAATCTAATCTAATCCCTGAGTGTACTACTTGGAAGCACCTTATTGTATGCATGTATAATATCTTGGTGTGTATTTGTATCTTTTAAAATAGATTATTATTATGGTTGATAGTTACGTCACTTCCCTTGATTTTTTTTCTTTTTTTTTGGTAACAACATATCAAACTTTGTACCGTAGACAAGAGCTTTTATTTGCTAATAAAGGATACACAATGTAAAAAGCAAAAAAAAAAATAAATAAACCGTAAAGTCAGTTAAAAGGAAATTCATATTTGTTTAAGAATGTTATTTTGGTAAGAGCACCTTGTGAGTAGTTTGAGGTGGTATTTATACATTCAGTTTTTTCTTTGCAATATTTTGTACAAAATTCCTTTAGTGTTATGTGAACCATACACATAGGATACGCATTTTTTGTTAACACTGGAGTTTAACAAAATAGGAAATACTTCGTCCAGACTAATAGAAAATGTGCTTTTTTAGCAACCCAAACGATAAGTTATCTAAATTCATAATAAAATTTAACAATATTAGATTTTTTCCTAAAACAAAAGGTAGATTAGATCAGAAGGCACTATGCACCGCGACCAATGTAGGTCTTTTGTGCTGCCTAAAGTTACCTACAGATTCAAGCTACCTATAAAGCCAATTATCCTATTAGGCAAAATGTTCGCGATTGTCGGAAGGAGAAATGATGCGATCATCTAGAAACCTAAGTCTCCTATCACAAAGCCTGGGACATTCGCAGAGAACATGCTCCGAGGTCTCAGACACTATCTCCCAAAACCTACACATATCCGTGTCCGATTGACCCTTCTTGTGCAGATGGTATCTGAGATTACAGTGTCCAGTTAAGTACGACGCTAGAGTCCTCAGGGTAGGAAAACGTTTGAAATTTATATAAAATCCTGAAATTATAAGCCCTACTATAATCATCATAAATTCCAAATAGAAAATGATAATATAAATTAAAAATGTTTACCATTAAATTGAAGCAGCTGACTTCAGTTTAAATTCTTGACTTTATCTACGCCTGATGATTGCTTTTCGAATCATGAAAATGCACTACAACCATTTGCTCTACGAAGTTTTTTTTTTCAAATTTATAACATTTGTTGCATAGTTAAATGTCATTTTCTATATAGGATTTATGTTAAGTTTTATGATGTTAAACCGAACTTCAAGCAAACTTTCAAACTAAAAATACACAAAATATTTGCATTTCTATTTTATTTTACTGTTAAATAAGCACTCTTGAAATATAACATCGAAAAAGCCAATTTCCTCTGTTCCTGGTTCAGTAACCTTTCAACAAGAACGTATTTGTATCACGCTGATTAAATTTTTAGAAGATTTATTGAGCAGAAAACTTTTTTGAAGTTATGAACAATAGTGATGTTAACATTTTTGAATCAAAACGTCTACTTTTTTAACTATATTATGCGACAAAACGCTTTAAACGCAATAAAAACCACTGTATTAGGAATATAAAACTTATTTTTACATTCGTTTTGCTTAGAATGTGTTGAAGATAATTAATTTTTTTAGTACTAATTTATAACAAAAATCACTTTTGCGAACAATTTTGAATAACTTTATGCTAAATTGTAAAAAAAAATTATGAAGAAGTAATATTTTTGGCTAAAAACGTTAATATTGCACTGAGAGAATTATCTGCATGACATATTTCATTACATTAATGCAGTTTTGCATAAAATTTAATGAAAAATGTTATGTTATTTATTAATATTGGATACGCATAATGAAAAAATTTCATTAAAGGTAGTTTCAATTAAACTGTGATGCTTTTTCATTAAGATGAAGAAATTTTTCATTCACATTGTGCAGAAAACTTTATTAGTTACTGAAAATTTTTTTATTAAAATTTGATTAAAATTAAATGTTTTTCGGAAAAGGCGCTGACAGAAAATATTGCGAGTTTCGGGTATACTCATAAAAATAAAGTGCCAACCGAATTGAACAGTGTATTTTTATGGTAACAACTTCCCAGCAAAAATTTCCAAAAAGATAAGCGGGTTTGTAATCAAGCATTTTGGGCAGAACGCATTCCTTACTAGATTACCTACTCGATTCTTTTAACGGGGCGTGAGACTAAAATAATTGATTCTTTAGAATTGATTATTTTTTTTACCGAAGAGCTATTTACTTTATATTTTTAAGAACTACATACATTTTTTAATAAAGAAATAGTTCCATTGTAAAACTACGAAGTACTTACACCAAAAAAAAATAAATAAATAGTTCCCTAGAAAAAATAAGAAGTACTTACATTTAAAAAAAAGGAAGTAGTTCCATAAGTAAATTCAACTTTTACTCACACGTGATTCTCCTAGGTCACTCAAATATAAAGATCAAAACTCATACGGAAATAAAATCCTAAAAAGTGAAACATCGAATTGTTATGATAACATGGGTTTGTCATAATTTTGGAGCTATAAACCACGAAAATATAACTTTTTCAAAAAAAAAGAACAATTCAAAATTGAAAAACAAAAAATATGACTCACGCACAATCATCCTCGAAATTTTTTTTACACTCACTCACGATAACGTCAGTAATTTTAACTTCCACTCACAATTTTCTGCTCACGTGCGCTTCCCTAATTTATACCTAACCACAGTTTAACAAAATTTAGGCAACATGCAATTTCTGTTTTTAATATTATTTTCCTGCAAATAAAAATTTGTTTGAAAAACTATATGAGATAAATTCTTTAAAATTGTATAACTTCTTTTTCAAAATTAGGAACTACTTCCAATGACGTCCTTTTATTAAGCAAAAGTATATGATTTCTTCTTGAGTACAAAAAGTTATACATATAAGTTAATAACATTGTTTTTTTTTCTTTTAAGTAAATAATTACTTTGTTATTGAGTTCATGCTTTCTGGTTTAAATTTAAAGAATTGATTACAATACTACTTGCTTTTTTGACTCTATCATTGGAAAGTGTTTGGTATTGCAGTTACTAAATTCGGCAATGAGATATGTAAGCAAGTGTGGGCATCGCCTTCTTTTTGGAATGTGTAATTTTTTCCTGGGTTATTATTACTACTAACTAGATACAACTATATTTACATTAGATATTTTAGAATATATTGGGTGTTGCAACTAAATTATCCGAACTTTGTTGTGAAACCAACTGAAATTCGTAATAATTGAATTTAAGTCGTAGCAACCGAATTTCAGTTGGGAAATAGCTAAAGATTTCTCTGTGTGTAGTAACAATGCTCTAAATAGGCTTCGCTTATGAACAATTTTTAAAATAACTGAATACGAGGGCGGTCCCAAATTTGGCCGACCTGACGTTTAGATGGCGGTAGTAGTTTGTAAAAAATTACGTTGCTAAAAAGTGGCAACCTAAGAAAACATATGTTTTACATTTCAAGGCGCCACGTTGCTTAGTATTTTGTTTTTTTGGGCCATCAAAAATGAACGATCTCAGTGAATTTGTTAACATGGAAAAAATTGGTAACCGTTATGTAATTCAATTTTTTAAACGTAATACATTAATGGTATTAAAAAATTTATTAATTCGTATTCTTTCAGACAACACATTGCCCGCCAACTCCACATAACTCGCACTTACTTTATACATTAATGTCGCCAAATCGGAAAATTGTAACAACATTATTACATGCAGTTAACTTTAAGAATTGGTTCATAATGGTTAAGTATTTGCTGACTTTGAACTAAACTGACAGAAAAACAAGTTCCATATTTTTTTTTTTTTATAAAAGTTATAATTTTTTTGAAACGCATAAAGATTTATTCCACTAAACAAATTTTAAAATTAAACTTTTTCTAACAGTTTACTATGGGGAATGTCTAAATGATGAGATATTGGCCCGAAATTTGGCTAGGTTATCTGGCGTGAGGTTTTTCGGACATGATTACTTCTTCTCCTTCTTTTAACGAATTTAAAAAAAAATTATATGTAAATGTATGCCTGAGTAAAAATAATATTATATAAACCTGTATAATGTGATAAGGTTTTGTAAAATTTAACATAGTTCAGTGTGACATCATGTATAGTAAGATACATGTATAGTAATTTTTCGTAAAACGGCATATTTAATTGTATCTTACCATACGTTGTTAGACATGAAATATATAATTGGATTCGCACAGTTAAATTAATATATGGGATTAAACAGAACAATATATTGCCTCATGTAAAATAACATAACTTTTTTTTAAGTTGTAGAAAAGTGACATTTTTGCTTTGAAATCCAACTCAAAGTTTTAATAAGTTTGTTTGATAATACAAAAATTTGTACAAATTCGTTCAAATTTGTACAAGTTTTTATTGGAAGGTGTTCTTTTACACAAATACTGAGTAAGAAAATAGAAAAAAGTAAGAGTAAAGTGACAGTTTGATGAAGAGCTTCATTAAAATATATAACAAAGGTTTCATAAATCTTCATTATTTCATAAAAAAGTTTGGTTTATGAAACTTTTTAAAATTTTTCCCAATCAATTGAAAATCAAAATTTCAATTTTAAATATAGAAATAATTAATTTAAATTAAGATTTTTAATTAAAATTAAGGCCATGTAATTTTCAATTCAGATTTTTGTTTAAAAATCAGAAGCTATCATAACATCAATTAAAAGACAGAAATGCCAATCAGTTAATGTGTTCTAAATTTTGCATGGAATTTTGTGAATATAAATTTAAATTTTTAAATTTTTCAGAAAATTCTTTACTTAAAATTTTTTTTTCTGAATTGAAATAAAATAAGTATCAATTGTTAATTTCTGAATTCCAATTTGAAATTCTGAACTTTAATTGATATATTCTGTATTAACGTTGCAAAAACAGTGGGTATAAAAAAAACTACTAAAAATAAATTTCGTTACGTGCTGTAACCAATTTTGTGTTTGTACGCAACCAAGGAAAATAACTGAATAATTTGAATAATTTGCATTTTCTTTGCACAATTAAAGGTAGAAAAAAACATAATTTTTATTTTTAATAAAAATTATATCAAACTTGTATAAAAAACAAAGTATTGTCTTGTTTACTACTCCCCCTGTACATTTTCTTTTCAAAAACAAATGTACAAATAAAAAGGCAAAGAAACAATCACGTGTATTAATTACATTAATTAATTAATTATTACACACAAAAAACAAGTTTTTAATTTATTTTTTGATCAATGGTGATAATCTTTAACTTCGAGCTCATATATTAGTTCTCATTTAGTGAGAAAACTAGTTTCTATGAATGCGTGATGTGTGGCATGGGATTGTTACCTCTTTCAAAACGTGTTCTGATAATGGGAACCTAGAAAATTCCAGAAATAGATCTATCATCTGTGCGCCCCGGTAGGCAAGTTGGTAGCGTGCTGGCTTATCAGTGCGGGGGTCGTGGGTTCGATTCCCACCAGAGGCACTGGTCTGCTTTCACTACAACGCGCCGAAGGCCATAGTAGCTAGTGCTCGGTTAGGGTAATAGTATATAATTTGTAATAATATGACTATTAACTAATAAAAAAAAAAATAAATAAATAAAAGATCTATCAACACATTCCTGAAAGAGTCAAATAATAAATTTGAAAACAAGAACTCTATAGATTATTTGTTAGGACAATAGCCTAATAAAGAAATATAGAGTATGGCCTCGAACTTCAATAATTTTCATTTTAATGCATAATTAAAGGTCGGAAAAAAACATAATTTTTATTTTTAATAAAAATTATATCAAACTTTCATAAAAATTTATAATTTTGTTTCATATTTATAAAATGTCTTATAACCAGAGAAGGCAAATATAATATTATAATATTTTTTTTGCTTTTTCTGCCATTTTTACTCATATTTGCTTTTTTAGCAAATATGAGTAATTTTTTTTTTTTAATTTTTTTAATTAAAAACAGTTTTTCTTAACATTTTTGATCTTTACAAATACTTTTTTTATTTTTTGTTTTATTACTTTTTCTTTCAAAAGTATAATTTTTCTATTTTTGCTCTTTTTACAGTCCCGGGGGAGGAGAAAATATGACATTTCCTACCACAAAATTAATTTTTCAATACAAAAATGAAATAAAGGTTAAAAACTGTATTTATAATGCTCTAACTTCGCTCCCCAAAACCTTTGCCTGAATCGGAGTCAGTCTTTTTGTATTATTTTTTTTTTTATTTGCCATAAACACCTTGGCTTTTGCCATTTTTTGTCTTCTCTGCTTACAACACTTATATGTAACACATTTCATGATAAGTTATGAAACAGTTCATAAATATGAAGAAGCTTGTCATCAATTTTCACTTTTATGAAACACCTTCATCACCTTATGAAGTGTTACATTGGACGAAAATCAATGCAGTTTTTCATCATATTTGTTAAGTTTTTCATAAATACTATGAAACTTTTCTCTGAATGTATTCAAAACTGTTATTCAGCTAAACAAATATTTAACTAAATAGCTTTAAAATGTTAAATTTTTTTTTAAATAATTCTGGATCTGGAAATTTCGCCATCTTTTTATTTATTAAAGTATTTTTTAAAAACATAGTTTTAATGTATTAATGTTATCAGGTAAATCTAAATTTTTAAGGACCATTTTCGAGGTCTTCTTCTGGTGCTCTGGAAAATATCCTATAATATTTCTCGTATGAAATGAAAAGTAGTTGGAAAAAGTTGAATCTATTAAAATAAAATATATACACAGAATACTAAGACCACTGCAAATATAGTTAAAAACAAATGAAATTTCAGAAAAGGACGACTTACATTTCAGTAAATTCAACATTGTCATTTAATTTTTAATGTTAAAAAAATTAACCACAATTGTAGTAAAAATGAACCACATGTTAGTAAAAAATTATCAAACATTTATTTTTGTTTTTTTGATGTGGTTTGTTTTTTAAATGAACTACCAGGTTAGTAAAAAATTTAATTTGTTCTACAAATGACTAACATTTACATTAAAAATAAATAAACTGTATTACAACCCAAAGAACTACATATTTTTAAAGCAGAAGTTCCCTGAGTTTACTTCAATATTGTGTCATGAATTATTTTGCAATGTATATGGGACTAAAAACAAAAGGTAATCCACTTCGAAAGACGGTTTTATGGGCTTTTTTGCTATTATATTTTCATAAGTGTGAATATTTCTTTGTCAAGAAGAAATTTTGTTAGTGTATAGATAGTTTTTTATCCTTTTTTATATTGTCATATTATATTGTCATTGTTACAATGTAACCCCAAAAAAAAAAAAAACCAAAATCATGTGACATTTCCGTTTCCCGTTCCCGTTGTACTGTTTTTATGTTTCGCCCCGCATTATTTGTTTAAATTTTTTCTCAAACTTCTTGTTACATTTTTGTTTCAACAATTGCAAAAAACATGAAACGAAAATATGTATTTTATTCCAGAACAAATGGAAATTGTTTACTAATCCCCCTCTTTACAGTTTCTCCATTACTTAGGAGTATGAATGATTTCTTTCGTTTTGTATTATTGCATCAATCATGACAATTCATTGCTTAACAATTGCATGTCACAGTAATAACGGCAACAACAACAACAAGAAGCAACATAACAACAAATAAAAAAAAATGGGATCAAGGCGGAAACTCTGAATGTATTAAGGAAAAACAAAATGTCATTGTATTAATATTTATTTTTTTTTGTATTTCGGTTTGAAACACTTTGTTAGTCTAATAACAATTCAATTGCATTAGATTTTTATTTTACTCAAATTTTAATTGAGGATTACATGGGTTTTTTGTTGTTATCGTTTGTATTGTATTTGGTTTGGCTTGGCCCGTTCCTTTAACATTTGAGGGATCATGTAATTGCCAAAAAGATGGATCTATTTGAAATAACAAACATTAGAACACATGACAAATTGTAAAGATGTTGTATAATGTTTATTTGTTGAACTAAAAGTTGTAAATAGAATTTAGAATACGAGGGGCATAGAAACGGAAATCGATTTAATTGGATTTTAAAATCAAAATAAAACATCCGGTTTAAAAAAAATAGTTGATATATTAAATCCAAGTGACATTTTCATAATTGATTAAAATTTAAGCCGTTTGGAAATTCACAACACTGAGAGAATTTATATCATTGCAGTAATAAAATGTTTCATAAAACTTTTCAGTATATCGATGAAGTTATATTGAATATAGCGATACCGTTATTTAATTATACCTTTATTTATTTATTTATTTATTTAAAAAAACAAATTTGATTTCTCTATTGAAAGTTTTATACATTTTAGGAAAGAGTCTATAAAAAAACATACAATTTACAAAGCGTTTTTTAATGTAAAGAAAATGTTTGTTGATTTGTATGGAAAATTTGCATTAATAAAATAAACATTTCATTGCATGAAATTTCATGTAAAATTAACGTCATAGATCCGTCATATATTTTTTAACCACACTTTGCAAATGTATAGACTTTTTTGTCTTAAAGCACACTCTAGTAAAACTGTTAACAATCAAAGTTGAAACTTTGGCAGAATATGAATCCTAATCCTAATGATAATGATAATACCTCAAAACTTTAAATTCTGTATAACTTTATAAACAAATCTTGATTCAAGAATATATGAAAATTTATTTTTTTTTAATTAAAAAATAATCCTGGTTTAAGACCAATTTATTAAATTATCATATGACAACCCTGACATTATAATTTTTATAAGTGTGTTAGTATTTAACAAAAACTAGGCATTATGCATGTTTTGAGTTAAAACGGATTAAATTTTGGCATATATTTAATTTTTTTTATTTGTCAAAAACTACACTCAGGGAACTTCTGCTTCAAAAATATGTAGTTGTTTGGATTGTTATACAGATTCTTATTTTTAATGTAAATGTCTGTCATTTGTAGAACAAATTAAAATTTTTACTAACCTTGTAGTTCATTTAAAAAAAACAAACCACATCAAATGACTGTTTAATGATTTACATAATTTTTTACCGCAGTTTTTTTGTTATTTAACAAAAATGAAAAAAGTAATTGTTTGTTTATTTCAAGTATATCACAAGTATTTAACTTCTTTCAAAGCTCGAGATTTTTTCACGTTTTAAATTTTTAAGAAAATTTAAAAATTAGAAAAGTATGCAATTTTGAAGAGCGATGTATTCACAAGTTGTTCTCAAATTTCTCTAATTCAAAAAGCACTAGATTTTTGATGCATAAGTAATTTTTGGATGCGTTTTAGAAATTGGTTTCCCCCTTCAAAAGTTTGTTTAATATGCATCAATTAAAAATGATAATATACTTTAAGAAAATGTTGGGCTAAAATTGTGTATATTAGAAAAAATTGCACGAAAATGTTTCTGAAAAATTGGGAAATGAAAATCGGAAAACTTTCTTATTGACTAACAGTCTTAGGTATTTTTCATCGTACAAAAAATAATTACCTGTTGAGGACCACTCAGCTGGGCTGCAGTTATTATTTTGTGACATATTTTTTGAAAAAACGAAAATGTTTTCGACTCAAAAACTACGTTTGATTAACATAAAAAAACTAAATGACGTTATTGCGATTTCTTTCCCAACAAAAATTAAAACTCCTTTAACTCCAAATAAATATTTTTTTTCTAAAGATATAAAGTTTTCATACTATTCTGAGAAGTACTTTAATATAAAAACGAATTGTGTAAAAAAACCCCCAGCTTAACCCACTGTTCCAAAATATGCACAAATTTTGCACTTCTAGATAATCAATAAATACCAAATTTATTGTATAAGTCCCTACCAATTTCCGCTTTAAATGTAGACACGCCAGCAAAAAACATAAAATACCATTTTTTTTAAATTTTAATTTTATTTTTCGGAATACCGGGATTATTGCTAACAGCAAATCTTAAATTATGACATAAATTTCACATGTGTAACTTTAAAGTCTATTTGATTCCAAACATTTATTCCAAGCAATTCGTTGGATTGTGTCCATTAACAAATATTTTATTGAAAAGTGAAAATTTACATTTCAAAAATACCGCCATTTGTACGTTCCTATTAGAAGTTCACAAGTTTTTGTGCTACACTCATAGAAATATGTCTGTCAAAATAGCAGAAAATGTCAAAATAGCAAAATTGTTAGAAATGGCAATGAAGGTAAATGTAATAAAATAAGCAGAATCTTTTTTCTAAATAATAGTAAAATAAAAAAAGCAAAAAAAATCTGTAAAACCGTTAGTAATTCAACTAACGTCACCTATGCTTGTTTCAAATTTTATTAAAATCGGACCCTACGAAGATAGGGCCGAATTATTTTTAAAAATATTATGATACATGCCACTGAGGCCATTTGAGGGTTAATCAAATAGAAGACCAATTAACTCAGAAAGTCAATTCGATGAAACTTTTTTGACTTTAGAATTTAGGTCTATGCAAAAACCTTGCCGAGCAGTGTTATTTTAACGAATTATTATTTAAAGTGAACAAGAATTTGTGTTTTAATATATGGCCAACAATGCTCTTAACCTCCATTCGTAAACTCAAATTATTAAAAATAAAATAAAATAAATCATAGAAATAAGTTAGCAAAAATCTGCAGAAGTTTTATGTCATCACAGAGTTAAACATAAATTTAATTTTCAATTCCTAAAAGACAAGAATTTTTTTATGTCAAAATAAAAGTTGATAATAATTTAAATGCACATGAATGGACAAAATTACACGTGGCTTTTTCAAAATGAAGAATAAAAATTGAACTGTAGTAGTTTTTGTTAAATATATGCATTTATGAAGAACTGGAAATGAAATAGGACGTTATACTTACTAAGGGTGACCATTCGTGCTGATTTGATCAGTACATGTACTGATGAAATAATCCTGTACTGATTTTTTTTTAATTTTCTACTGATTGTACTGATTTTCAACATTTTCAAAAATTACACTACTCAACAAATTTCAACTTTTTGCAGAACCTCTCTTTGAAATACATATTTTTAATAGACTTAGGTACGCTGAATCAAAAATCTGTCGAACATTTTTTTTCTCTCATTTGCAGTTTTTGAAATATTTTGCTTAATTTTTTGAAATTTAACCGCAAAATCATGAAATTCTTTTTAAGAATAAAAAACTACGCAGAATTATCTCTCATTTGAGTACAATCATTAATTTAAATAAAATGTGCGTTTTACTCCAATCTGAAAACGGATTGTGTTTCAAGATGGTCTTAAAACCATTTTCCAATGAAAAACAAAAAATTCTAGGTGCCGCTTTTTCCGCCCATTCAAATTTCAAAAATTGTCCAGTTTTTAGGGGCACCTCAACGATTTTGATAAAAAAAAATTAGGAACGGTTCAGATACTTGAGCAGAGTTTAGAATTTTATTTTTTTTCTCAGACACTCCCATTAGGAGGCGGCAAGGCTATAGAGTTAAATTTTCTCTACCATTACTGCTCGGGTCAAGTTTGTTGGAAAGCTTAGGAAAATCTTTTTTCGTATAACATATATACATTTTAATTTTCCAGGGATGAGAGCGTGTTATTTCACTTCAAAATTAAAAATTGCCGAAAATCAAAACTAAACCCCGTATTTTGTACTACATTTTTCGAGTCAAAAATCAAGGTGGCTCGTTTTTCGCGGCAAATCAAAATTTTCAAAATTTGGCCTGTCTGGCCATAACACTGATTTTGATAAAAAATTTAAGAACGATTCAGCTACGTTAGCTGAATTGAGAATTTTATTTTTTTTTGTCAGACATGCCCCCTTTGGAGGCGGCAAGGCTTAAAAATACTTTTTTTTTAGTTTAAATTTTTTAAAAAAGAAGTGGAAACCCGTTTATAATCTAGTCTTTACTAGTAAAACCACAAATATTCAATAAACAAAAAAAAGAAAAATTCGTCAGTCTACATTACGGTGTTCCATTTTGACCACTTAGTTGAATTTTCTGGGTGCTCTCAAAAATGATGATAGAGGGCGTGATTTAACATACATTGGCCAAATTTCAACAGCCTACTACGATGGGAAGAACTTGCGATGCGATCGAGTATGTTGCCGAAATGGATCAAAATCCCCTATATTTATTATTTTTAGTTTAAAAAACTATATGCGATATAACGCAAGAGTGAGAGAAGAGAATAAGTCTCACTCATACGGTCAAAATATCATAAGTTTGCATACAAGACTCCAAAGTTAAATAAAAGCTAGTAACCAAAAGATGAATAACTTTTGATAGATCCAACCAATATTAATGGTTTGGTTATCAAATTAAATTTACTTTAAATATCTTTCAATTAGTATGCAACATAATATAGCTGTTTTTATGTCCATTAAGTTATAGTGTTTTTAATAAATTTATGTAAATATCGCTTTTGATTTTGGTCATTTTTTTTTATGTATTTATAATGCATAGTTTTTATAATATAAAACAAAAGAATATTGACTAGCTTTTAATTTGGTATCCAACACTCCTGCATTTATTTCATTTTATTATTGATAATATATATTTATAATCTATACAATTTTGTTAGTTTTTTGTTTTTATATACATCGAGATTATTTTATTGTTATTTTTAATTTATAACGAGCTTCCAACCTCCGTATATTTACAAAAATAAAGCAAATCAAACATGTTAGCTAGGTTGATACTAGTATTTCGATCTGGCAAAAGATCTCATCAGAACCCGAAGTTTTAGAAAAGTTAGAGCCTCCATAATAGGCAGAACTTCAACAAAAAACCTATTAAGTAATCATTAATTTTGCTCCATTCTTGTCTTATTAGTAATCAAGCACGTGGTTAGGGTCTTTTCCTAACAAGCATAATGACGTTACTAAACTTTGATGACCAAAAATGTTCTATTTATATAAAAAAAATTTAGTTTTTACTCTGGCTCAAGTAATATTTTTTACAGTTTTGTTAGTTTTTTGTTTTTATAAACATGTTTTCTTTTTAATGCAATAAAATAAAATGTGCATAACCACACTTTTACATAACCATCCTTTGGATCAATTGACACCTACCTACAACCACGGCATGTGAAAGTGGTGTGTCACGTGACCAGTCCAGAAGTTTTTTTCATAGGGTATTATAAATTTGAACTAGTACTCAGGAAATCCTATCTTTGGAACCAATTTCATAGAATCAGCGTTTCTATGTACTTGAAAAGTACCATACCAGGACCGGTCACGTGGCCTATCACATTATCTTACCGTGGTTCTAGAAAGGTTTTTATGGTTACCAAAATAAACATTTTTTTTTTCATTTCAGTGCATAATATAGATTTTTATAGATTTTTTCAATAGTTCAAGTGCATTAGTGTTATTTACCAATTTAAATGTAAGTTAATATACTTTCAATTTATACGATGAAAACTATGCATCGTGCATACATTTAAAAAAATAAATGCCAAAAATTAAAAACGAGATTAACATAACTTTATTAAAAACGCTATAACTTCATTATATTGTATATAATTTGAAATATATTTAAAATACATTTATTTGATGTACAAACTTTTGATATCGGTTTGATCTATCAAAAGCTATTCATAGTTTTGTTAATAGCTTTTGAGCATTGGAGATCCTTGTAGTACTTTTTATGGAAACTTAGGACATTTCGACCTTAAGAGCCTGATTATCTTTTCCCACTCTCGCATTGTATATAGTTTTTTTGTAACAATTAGGTGTATAACTTAAAAATGTGATATTTTTGGCAAATTTTTAATTTGTCGCCTATTTCGGTAGTTTTTCGAATCAATTGTGTTCGGCTAATAACAGATGGGCCCCTTTTTTGGCTGCCCAGGTCAGAAAAAATGTACTTTTTCTTCCTTGTCAAAATCACCACTTTAGCACAGCATAAACCATTTCTCGCAAATTGAAATCGATGGAACATATTCAGGATAAGCTTCGGTGAGCAATCGATGTACTTCAGCTTCACTTTGTTGAGATTGAAAAACTTTCCGCAAATGATGCTTTATTCGCACAAAACTCGACACTTTCGAACTTTGTTGTTTACACTATTTTGTTCCATGCCTAACAGACAGACGTTTACCCTCAAAAATGCCATATAAGTTATTAAGGACACAAACCGTGCGTAAAAAATACGCCACCTGTTCTGAATCCCGCATTTTAAAGTTATACGCATAATAAAAATTATAAATATACACACAGAAAAATAAAGTGTCAACCGAATTTAAACGTGTATATTAATGGTAACAACTTATAAATTCAGTTAATACAACGATATTTACATTAGATTTCTGAATATTTTGGGTGTTGCAACTAAAATTTAGTTGAATTAACCGAACTTTGTTATGTAAACTAATGTAAAGTTGTGGTAACCGTCTGGAATTCGTAATAACCGAATTTGAGCCGTAGTAACCGAATTTCAGTTAGCAAATAGCTAAACTTTTCTCTGTGTGTAGGTAATGTGTACCCATTTCGACAACTTATTCGATCGCGTCTCAAGTTCTTTCCAATTTTTAAGAGCACCCAGTGAATTCCACCAAGTGGTCAAAATGCTCCATCCTAGTCTGCATGTTTTCCAAAATGTAAAATATTTTAAAATCTAAAGTTTTTTTCACAGTTTTATTAGTTTTTCCTTTTACATCGAGATTATTTTTTTATGAAAAACTTTTCAGGATATGAGTATTCTTTAAAAAGAAACAGTTGTTTGAATTAGTTTTTCATTTATAAAATTTGGTGATTCAGGGAATTTTTTGTACTCGTATATTTTATAATCTCTGGATATTTTTGTAGGAAAAATTTCTCTTTATCTCGCTGTGTTTTTTTTGTAGAATTCGTCATAAACTTTAATTTTCTAGTTTGATATAATTTTTATTAAAAACAAAAATTATGTTTTTTCGACCTTTAGTTGTGCAATGAAAATGAAAATTTTTCAAGTTCGAGGCCATACTCTATTGCCCTTATTTTGTAAAACGCTACGCCTCACTTCACCTTGCGTTGGTCTTATTTGAATTTCTTAAATCACCGCGTTCAAAAAAGTGACTGCTCGCGTTGCAACAGCTGATTATTATGTTATTTTAAACTCAAATGTTTGAAAAAGCCAATTGTGTAAAATGCAACGCTTACTTTTTATCACTTGAACTGACAAATTAAACACCCAATTTTTTGAAGCGTTACCTTACATATTTTTAAATAACCACAAATAGAAAGAAAAATATTTTAGTTTTCTGTGTTTATTTTCTATAATGTTAACAATTTACCACTTGTAATATTTTTAAATAAAACAAAAAAACTGCTTTTTAATTAGCACAATTTAAAAAAATATGTTAATTTTAAATAAAACAAATGAAAAAAAGCTATGAACACAAATTTGAGTTTGGTTTTAAATTTTCATCAGCTGTATTTCCATTTATATTCACAATCACAGCTGATGGGGTTACCAGATCATAAAAAAAAACAGGTTTTCTCAACTTTTTGTTTTTTTAGTTCAGTACTGTCCTGTATCTAGGAAACCATAATAACGCAATGGTTTGACAATTGAAGTGATAACGTATTAGTTCAGTGTTGAGACAACGCAGGTGACGTAGTGATTTACAAAATAACATGTTTTTTACTTAGCGTTTGTGTTGGCGTAGATGAAGCGTTGAACGCAGGGGAAATACAAAATATGGGCATATATTTCTTTATTAGGATTTCGTCCTAACAAATAATCTATAGAGTTTTTGTTTTCAAATTTATTAATTGCACATAACGAACAAGTTTTCAATTTATTTTTTGATCAATGGTGATAATCTTTAACTTCGAGCTCATATATTAGGTCTCACTTAGTGGGGAAAATAGGTTATATGAATATTTGATATTTTGCATAGGATTGTCGCTTCTTTCAAAACGTGTTCTGATTATGGGAACCTAGAAAATTCCCGAAATAGATCTATCAACACATTCCTGAAAGTGGTCAATTAATAATTTTGAAAACAAAAAATGCATAGATTATTTGTTGGGACAATATCCTAATAAAGAAATATAGAGAATGGCCTCAAACTTGAATAATTTTCATTTTCATTTAATTTTTTTTTTTTAATTTGTACTGATTTTGTGTCTGAAAGAAATTATCCCTTAAGTTATAATTTAAAATATTATTATAAATTAATGATGTTTAAAGAAAAGTAATTACAGAGAAGAAACAATAGTTACTTAATGACAGGGTTTATCAGGGAAATTTAAAATAATTTCTTTTATTGTTTATAATTCTAGAAATCAAACATTTTATATGTTTTATTTGTAATGTTATTAAGGTGATATTTTATAAAAATAAATAACCGTCTAAAAGAAAGGAATTTTAAATTTGTATTTATAAATAATTTAATATATCGCGTGATGTCTGTCATTTACAATTTGAAAGATTTATGAAGTTCATATGATTTATTGAATTTTATATTTTTTAGTCTTTATGTTAAACATATAATTATGAATGTTTTTGGTAATAATCAAATATTTTTAAAAATTTTAAATCAATACCAAGGTACTAAACAACAAGTTAAAAAAAAATCTGGTATTTTGAAATATAAATTTTACTACAGAAACATTATGGTTGTTCACAAGTGGTGTACTAAATGTTGTATGTTGTATGTATAGCCGTATCAAAAATGGAGATGGTAATATGTTGTACCTACCCGAGTAAAAAAATTATATATAACGATATATTCTTTAATATAAAAATATATGATCATATAAAATAGCATATGTATCAATATGTAGTATTTTTATATATAATAGTATTTTGAAAATGTTTTACTAAAAAAAATCACCGTTCACATTCAATCATGTATAAAAATATACTATTCTGAATTTTAAATATGATAATACATGGTTGATAAATTTGATTAATTTTTTATAAATTTAGATATAAGCCAATACATAATTATATATAATACAAACATTAAAAACGTCTTCCATCATTTTAGACATACTTATATATAAACCAAAACTGAAAAATTTCCTAAGTCAGTTTCTATGTAACTATATATAATTCAAGAATAGCAAAATATTTTACGAAAATAGTTATTAATTTTGTGAAATCGACTTCCATTACAAATAACAAACCCTGCAGCAAATTTGTTTAGAACAGATTACCTATGAACCTGTTCTAGAAAAGCTTCTTTTACCACCGTTTCACTGTCCTAGAACCAGATCTATAAATGGTTCTTTAACCGGTTCTGAAGCAAACTTGTTCAAGTTCGGAGGTAAAGAACTTATTTAGTTTGGAGGTAAAGAACTTGTTCTAGTTTGGAGGTAAAGAACTTAAAAAGAATCAGTTGTGAAACAGAAATTATAAGATATTAGAACACAGTATAAGTTGTTTTGCAACCTGTTATTTGGATTGTACTGGGCCATCTTAATATTGACAAAAAAATTTTAATAAAATTAAATTTAACAATTTCGTTTAAAATGAAAGTTTGATGTCCTAAAAAATATAAATAAAATTTAAGTATAATTTTAAGTTATTAAATATCAATCATACATTTTGTGTTTTGAAACCTTTTCATGCAGGTCAAAGATATGTAACATAATATCTCTTAATTTAAATATATTTCGATTATTATTATGTATCTAATTGCATCAAATATACATAATATAATTAGATGTAACTATATCGGTACAAAACTCGGATAGAATTGGATAGTTCAAATTGTATCCTCTTAAATTTTTTCGGAAAATATCTCATCATATATAATTTTATATAAACTTTTTACTCTGTTATGTTAAGTGTACTATGTTTAAGTGTGGTAACAGAATGAAAACCCAACCAAAAACAACCCAAAAATCTTTGCCAAATTCAAAATAAAATTTTACCATCTCTATTTTTACAATACAAGACTTAGTACACCAAACAAAATTGAATTATTTCCGTTTTTTTTTAATGTACCTGGTCTCGTTTATTGTTTAGACCCTTTTTTTGTATTAAAACCAAATCAACTCGAACAACAGCAATTGAAGAAATCAGTTTCACCTGCATCCTTTTGTCTCTTCTTTCTCTGGTAACAAAACAGGTAGCCATTGGGCTTAATATATTCATTGGGTATTTCTGGTATTGAAGAAACCCAAACATTCTTCTTTGTAATATTTTAATGCATGTTGATTTCGATTAGCATTTGAAATCATTTGTATTGCAAGGTGCAATTTTGACGTTTTAAAGGTTTTTTTTGTGTTTTTCTCTTAAGTCAAAGGTATAAACTGCGGTTCACCATTCATTATTATCATTATTCATCATCGATTTTTATTTTAGGTTTTTTTGTTTTAAACCTTAGAATTGACGGCGTCAATTTTAAACATGCAGCTGGATTTATGTCGTTGTTTTGTTCCTTTCATTTGTTGGCAGATATTTTGATGGAATATGTATTTGCCTTTAAATTTGACATTTTAGCTTAAATACACACAATACACTATGGCAATGGAAATCATTCAAAATTATTATAATTATACAGGTAACATATTCAAAAGATTATTTTTGAAGAGTTTCCAAAAACGTAATTTGAATAATGCATTTTGTACCTTAATGTGTGGTTTCGTTTTGTCTTACAATACAGATTTTCGGTTCATTCTACTTAAATCCTTTTTTTTTGTAAGGATGTTGTTAAGGGTGTCACGATTTTTCTATTAGTCTTTGATTTGATCTCTTTCGTATTTAAGGGAAATTTTGTCAAAGAGCTTACAAGGATATATAGGAATTCCTTAATCTGGTTTCATGTTGTTAAAATCATGAATTATTTAGCAAAATACTTTAACAAGGAATTGTTTTGATGTAGCTTAATATTTCACCATGTGGTTAAAATCACTGTTTAATCTAAAATCAATATCCGTTTTTAATTTAATATCCGAATAATGTATCACGGTCAATTTTGATTATATAGTCATTTCAGAAGGAATTTGAACGAAAATATGACTTTTTCTATTTCACCTCTTTCGATTTGCATCAAACTTGGCATATCGTCGGCTTATTATTGGTTTGACCCATACTCCAAAAAGAAAAACGATAAAGAAGATGCAGTTATTTCATTTTTTGTATGCAAAAATCTGATATGATATCTCTGATATGATACGAAATAAAGCGAAACGGTTTTCCAAATCAAAAAGAGGATATTTACATTATATACAATTCATTCCTAACTCATTTTTTTCAAAAATGGTCGGTGGGTCAAACCAATAATAAGCCGACGATATGTAATCTCCTAATTAGTATGACAAAACTATTCGTTTATGAAAGGCATTATGAAATGCACTCAAAAAAATGTTTGTCATATATTAGAAAAACTCTGCTTTTATTAAAAAAAAACACGCCGATTTTTTGCCGGTTTAAATACGAGTATTTAATTGGATTTAGGGCCACTTATTTGCAGGAAATCATATTAAATACTTTTACTACGCAAAATAAAAAGTTGTAGTGTATATAAAATGGTTTTTGAGGTTTTGAAAATGTTGTACACACAGAGAAAAACTTAGCTATTTGCCAACTTAAATTGGGTTACTACGACTCAAATTCGGTTATTACGAATTTCAAAATATTGGCACAATTTAACTTTAGTTTTCACAACAAAGTTCTGTTAATTCAATTGAATTTTAGTTGCAACACCCAAAATATTCAGAAATCTAATGTAAATGTCGTTGTACTAACTCAATTTATACGATGTCACAATTAATATACAATTTTCATTTCGGTTGGCACTTTATTTCCCTGTGTGTATGCTCCATAAAATTTAGAGTCCTTAAAATTGGTTGAAGCATTTTTGGTTTTATGATTAAGCTAATTAAGTTATTTTATTTGATGTACAATTACGCACTCTAGATACCTAAGTATGTTCTCAAGCCATGCTTTTTATAAGCAAAAATGCGAAAAAAAATTAGCAAAATTTTTGCAGAATTTACTAATTTTTTTGCTGATATTCGCAATTTTTCTGCAAGGACCCTACTAGCATTTTTTTATTGTAATTAAATTTCGCAAAATTTTTAAAAAGCTCTCAAATTTTTGCGTTTAAAAATTTTTAAATGTTTTTTTGACTTGGAGGTCTAAAATTTAAGTCAATTGCTTATAAGCGCCAAACCGCGCCAAAACCCTATGCAAAAACTGCGAAAGTTTAAAAAACGGTGAATTTTGGTATCACCTGCAAACCACCATGCAACTTTTCACCAAGCAGCGATATGGAAATTACATTTTTATATATTTCAAGTATAGTGACTCAATGTTGTATTGGCTTGGATCTGAAAGATCCTATGAGCAAAAAACTAAAATGAATGAAAAATCATTCGTAAGTTTCAAGACTTTTTTTTAATTCTTCGACATTTAAATGGCCATCAATTCTTTCGGTGAAGATATTTCAACGTGAAACTTTGCATGTCACAGCCCTTAATTATAGTCAATCTAGCTCTGTCCATCGTTTCTCTCAATTCGTAAAAGCTTCAGAAATAAGAGGCACCTAAAGTCAATTTCAATTGGTTTAATTCAAACAATATTATATTACTCCATTATTAAAAGTTATACACTCACACAAATGAGTCTGTAAAAATAGCTGAAAAAATTACTAAAAATTATTTAAAAATTGCGTTGCAGGGAAAAACAGTAAAATTAACAGAATATTTTTGCTAAATATTAGTCAAATTAGAAAAACAAAATAAAACTGTAAAATCTACTAATTTTTTGTTAAATTTTTAGTTGTTTGCATGAAAACTAAACGCTATATATTCGTGACAATTTGTATTATAACACTTTGAATACTATGTAGGTAAAGACCACTGCAAATGTAGTTAAAAACAAATGAAATTTCACTTAAAGAAAGGAACGACTTACATTACATTATAAAAATAAAGAAAAAGAAAGTGAAAATGAAACTGAAACTGCTGTATAACATAGCAGAAGTTCCCTGAGTGAAATAATAAGATAAATAAAATACTGCTCCGTATTTATAAGACAAATAAAATACAGAGTTGTATCTGTCTTATATGTATCTTTATTGTTTCCTTTGTTCCTTTTGTATGTACATCGGAATGCTATATTTCAAATACTGAAGAGTAATCAAAATAATATTTTTAGACTTTAGTTAATTCACCAAAATTTAGTATTTCATCAAGTCAAAATAGCAAAATTTTTCACTAAAATTTAAATTTGAACTAAAAATTAGTTTGAAACTTCCAAAGTTTGATTACTAACGGCTTTACTAATTCTTCTACTAATTTTTTTCCTATGAGTGTACCTTTTAGCAATTATAGAATACTTACAATTTATACATATGAATTCATTTTCTAGAAATTCAAGAACTTTATTAACTGTTAATACAAATGCAACCATAATATTCAGTATAATTATTATTGCTTTTGGTAAATTTCTTGCAATCATTTCAGGCAATCAATATCTATAATATCATATTTTATATATGTGGTTCTATATCGTATACATTTATACTTTGTGTTAGACTTACAACAGTGTAATTAAAATCTAATCATATCTTCAAATGCAAAATTACAAAGAGAACAAACTAAAGCAATATAATTTAAACACGGGAAGAGCATACACCTTTACATTAAATTGAATGAAATATTCCACTCATAATTAGACAGATACTTAAAAAGACTTAGTTATTAAAATACTTCAATAAGGAGCAGGGCATTAGACTGAATTAGGCGTCCTATGCGGCCAACATTGCTCAGCGGACCTTGCGGTAGCGAAACTCGATTTGACCGCAACAATGATACCGATTTTTGTTGATTTCATTAATACTAATAACCTAATTCTATGGAGTTCTGGTACTAACGCAACTTTTAACTTCTGATTTCAAAAAAGTTTAAAGGTTTAACATTTTATTCCTTACTGGTACTTAAGAGATTGGATAGAAGCCTATAAAAGATATTTTTCGGATTACAATTACATATTTTTAATGTTATTCGGAAAGAAATGTGCTTCAGAAATCCTAAGAGATTCAAAGGCCATAGTTCAATAGGATTCTTCATAAGAATCTTGGTATTTAATCAAAAGTCAGAAGGACGATTGGCGGACTCGAACATTCAGAATATATCATTGAAAATTCTATAAATGTGACGCTTAAAGCCAAGAAAATTTTTCCTGCCAGGTAGAGTCCGGACCTTTCGGACGCGGTAAACTTTTAATTCTTGTTGCCTATAGTACATGATAATAGCGTACAAGAAAGCTGGGTCGAAGACGAAACGATATTTATGGAAAAGCCAGGTTTAGTAAGAATCACTTGCTTTTACTTACGCAAAGAGGGACGATAAACCCTGGTCGATGTCATCAATGTCATCGTACTTAATATTTACATTCATGGTTGCATAGATGCGACCACTTTGGAAAATGGGTGGAGCTGCCTAACGAGGGAGCATTTCATGGGTTGGGGAAACTATAATTATTCCTAAAATCAAAGCGTGTGCTCCGACAACGTTACATACTGCTCAGTATCTGATCACTTTTTGGATACTCGTAATGTATGAACCTTGTCTCTCTTTCAGCTACATACCTGTCAGCCGCACAATAGTTAGGTGTTAATGGCAAAAGGAGAGAAAGTAGCAAACGGGAGAACAAAATCATTCCTCAGTAGAAATAGGAGAGATGACTCGAGACTGACGGCCCTGTTGACAGAATCGAAAGCCTGGGACGAGCTACGATTGCCGTAGTTGTGGCATGCCAGATGAGAAGGTGACAGTGAGTTATCTTCTCTGTGATTGTACGCGTATCATTGGACATAGGCATGTGCGGCTCCAGCAATTAATACACAGGGAAATTCCAAACGCCATGATATACAATTGCATGTGTTTGTTGTTTTTTTGTATCCTGGGCATATGAAATGGACATAGTGCAAGCATGTACTCGACGATCTGACGGTGATATCGTATATTAGATTACGTTACCTTATTTTTCATCTTCATCCTGCTTACAGGTGATATAGTCTTTCAAAGCTTAGTCGTTTATATATGCGAGCAGAGTGCAACTGTTGTATACCTTCAGTATTAATTTTGAATCAGATTTACGTTTTTACTGAGACTACACATTTAAAAATTTAATTTAACGCTTTATTTCCTGAAAGATTAAAAAAGCATCATCATTTTCTCACACTTTTTTTTCTTATTTAGCCCTCTAACGAGCAAACGCTGTTTTGTACTGAAATGCATATTATGTGCTCGTATCGAAAATAAACAACAATTCTTCTACAAAAAATTGTATAGTTGCCTACTCTAGTCGATATGAGCCAAAACTGGTTTAGGTTGCAACTCGAAAATTAACTCATAAAAAAGGAAAAGTTTTAGACAAAAAATTCACCTCACCAAGATATACAAGATATACAATCCAAAAATATTTTGTTTGTGCTTTTATTTAGAGATATAACGATTTTCTTTTTTGAAAGAAGCGAAATTTGGCGAAAACGCATCTAAAATTCAATATATAGTGTTAAAACTGTAGCGCTTTGCTAACAATACTAAAGGCATTTACCAAATCTTATAAAAATACGTCTATTTATGTTAGTTAGTTAGTTATGGCGATGTCCTTTCAAGGACTTATTATAATTATTAAAGTTAATGCTTCAGTCTTAATTAGAGTTCATGATCAACAGTTTTTAATCTACTTAAATTTGTTCTTTAAAAAACTATGTTTGTTTTAAATAATTACTTTTAGAAATTTTGATTTTGACACTTTCTTGCTTCCAGACAGTGCAGTTTGTAGTCATATGTTGATTAAAGGCTTTGCTAATAGTACTTATTATAATCTCTCTGCCAAATTTCATAAAAGTCCGTCTATACGTTTTCAAGTTAAGACGTTGTTTTTACAGGTATCCTTTTGGAATCCTGTATGTCCTTATACCACAATCTTACTTTGTGTTTAGTATCAATGATTTCCCGTCAAGATAAATATGTTTTCAAGAATTTCGAAAATTTGTTCATTTCAAAACTATTATTTTTTGAAATTCTACCTTTAACGCTTTCTCGCTTTCTCGCTTCCAAACCGTGCCATGCGCACAAGAAATTACTTCACAAAATATTTTGTAAATTTGGTTTTCTATCGAAATAGCTTAAATTCTTATATAAATCACTCATTTGGAGCACTTATGGCCAATTTGAAATACCCGCTGGAGGCGTGATTACCAGTTAGAGGGTTAATGACATGTGCTGGCCGTCAAACGTATAGTTTGTCAAGTGGTTGTAAAAATAGCGTTTTTGTAGCTTCGAAATTTCTGCCTTTGTTTCATGCACGTAATTAAGGTTGCTGTTGAAGAATTTTACGTCAACAGGTTCCTATTTATTCTCAAATTAAGGAATCTACGATTAAGACTCGATTTATAACAATTTTCGAATTCACTCTAAAGTACCGTTCGAAGCACGTTCAATTACAGAATAAATTCTTTAAAATCTCTGACCCCTACTTATACTCCTTCTATAAGTATAATTATTAGAGTTCGTCACTACAATTTGATTTTGCGATATACATCACTTTTTTAAAGGTTTTTGGTTTCCAATAAAATATGGCGTAATTATTTTTAAGAATTTCAACTTCTTCCACATGCGCTACGTAGCCAAAAACTCTGATTTAGGGTCCATTTTACTACAGAGCAAAAAGGGAGGTATTTATATGAAAATTTGTCTTAACATTCGATTCTACGCCAAGAAACAAAAAATATGTTTTCCCAGTTTTTAAAGTAAATCGTGTAGGGCAATAAAGTGGACGAAAAAACTCTCTTTTTTCAAAAACTTTTAAATTTAATGTTTGAGAATTTTGTATGTACTGATCTTTTACAATTGCATTTCATTTTGAATTGTTTAAGATTATAATTAAAGGTTACTATTACAAATAGGAAACACTTATTGTTAATAAATGTAAGAGAAGTTGAAAAAATATTGTGGGGATCAGTGCTAGATCACACAAATAAAAAATATTTTACCAACTCGGAATAATGGTACTAACATTTTCGATATATCACAAACCACTGAAAAGTTAGTAAGCTATCATTTTTCTAAAGAATAATAAAAATATTTTTTTAACACACACAATGAAAAAGTATTTTTAACTGCATTCAAAACTCTGTTAAAGTTAGCAAAAAATTTTGATGAGTCAGCAAAATTTTAGTCATGAGGGTAATTGCAAAAAAACTGCTAATGTCAGCAAAAAAAAATAGTAATAAATTAGTAAAAAATTAATGGTAAATTAGTAAAAAATAAATTAAAACAAACTCAAAAAATTTGTAGAAAAATTAAACTTAAGTTAATTTATTTGCTGAAAATGCTATAAAAAAATGTATGTTACTTTAAAAAAAATTAACAATACATTAAAAAATATGAAAATGTCCATACATTGGCGACATGAATTAATTTAATATCTGAAAATATATAGAAATAATTATATATAACATAAACAAAAATATATATCAACTACTTACATCCATGGTCTTCTAAGTGATGACAATTAAGACTGAATCTAAATGCCGTAGATAATTCTAGAAGCAAAATAACAAAATATGACATACACATAAACAAAGCTTTTTTTGCAAATAGAGAACTTAAATATAAAAAATTACCTTAAGATGTGTATTCTTCTCTTTCGCTTTGGTCTGTCTACCTAATGGAATATTTGTTTACAATTTTCCTCAATCCATAAATTACCACTATAAAAATTTGCTTACAAATACACATTTTATGTTTATTAAATATCTTATTTTGTCTTTAATTTAATTAATAAACAATTTCTTTGACAAGCCGGAATCAACACATATTTGAGTTTATTAGATCAACAATTTATATGAATATACATCGTTGGCGTCCTTTTGTATGAAAAACATATAAAAATCTTTCATGGCTGATTTTTATATGTCTTACAAGAGTTGTAGTTTTTAGTATAATGTTCCTCGTCTCCACTACATCATGACATGCCGCGACTTATACATCATTCTGTGTATATTAATTTATTTCCGTCCATATTATTAATGAGCTTATTAGCACAATTTTTTTAGCAAAATAAATTAGTAAAATATTAGTAAAATATTAGTAAAACATTAGTTCAAAAACCGTTAAGTGCTGAATAAGTATAACTAAAATTTTGGCTGAAAATACAGTTTCAGCTAAAAATTTGCTGAGAAATAGTATACATGAGTTACAAGACATTTTACTAATTTTTCTACTAACTTATTTTTTTGAGTGTACGAAAAATGCTAAAAACATTTTCAATATATCGCGGCCCCTTTAAAAGTTATTAATCAATAAAATTAATTAATTGCATTGTAATAAAGACACATTTTGAGAACTTAATAACTTTTAAACTGGGTTGCCATAAAGCGAAAATGTTTGCACCATTTTTCTCAGCTAAAAATGCTTTTCGATTGTGTGTCACAAAAAAAAATATATATATTTTTTTAAAAATTGATTTTTTCCAACCACTCTATATCTGGAATGGTACACTTACACTGGTAAATGTGCATTCAAATATTATATACC